>OY759171.1:25658290-25730790 GCA_963662145.1 Sturmia bella
GTAATGTTTAAAATTAAGAAACTCTTTAGAAATTATGTCTAAAGCGGAACATGTGCAGAAAAATGGTATTGGTGGAATCACATTATTGGTGAGACTACAATATTTCCTTATGTCGTGAACTTGAGGAGCTAGTAGCTAGATTTTTCAAAGACCTCTTTTCGGCATTTCTTCGTTATATTTTGCGTATACTGTATTACATGTTACGCAATCACTTTTATTTTACTATTGAATAAAACAACTTTTTACTTATGGTTTTCTGTCACCCAGTTTACACGAGGAATTTAATTTTTTTTTATTGTTTTCTAAAATTGCTTCCATGTTGCATTTTTAGGCGGATAGTGTTCGACATGCTTGTTAGGGTTTCGTAATCACAGATAAAGAATGCAATCCTATTATTGAGGCATCCGTCTGTCCATCACAGATGCCATTCCCCCAAGCGGTAAGAGTTAGAGAGCTAAAATTTTCACAGCACATGTGGTTACCGGCTGTTACAACACCAAACACTAAAAAGAACAAAATGCAGTCCCCATGCAAGAAATTAATAAATATAGCTGTAACTTTTGAATCATAAGAGATATAGACTTGATATTTGCAACAGCAAATACAGAACACAACAAAAAGTTAAAAACTATAGGGTGTTTCCATGCAGGAAACTGAAATTATCTGTGACTTTTGAATCGTAACAGTTAGCGTCTACACGACGTCTACACAACAACAAATACCAAAGATAATAAAAAGTTAAATGTTTGCTCTTTGTACGAGGACACTTTTAATTTGAAAATTGACTTAAGCTTTTGAACCGTAAAATATAGAGACTTTTCACATTATATGCAGTTCGCATTTTCATTAGTTAGTTAACTTGGTTAGTTAACTTGTAACAGCGACAAGGCAACATTTAATTTGGTGCCCTAAATTTTTTTTTGGCAACCTCTTTCTATGTGTGGTAAGTTTTTGACAACACTTGCCACAACAGTTGTAAGTCATAATCGCTTTCTAAAAAAATACAACATTAAATGAACAACCATAATCGGAGTTTAAGTTTCCCTGTAGCAAAACTAAAGAGAGGTCTCTACAATGCAACAGAAAGTCACCCGTTCGAATATTGTAGTAAATTGTCCTTGATACAAAGAATCTTCAGTTTTGTTTTAACGAAAATCAATAACTGTCATTGTAAATAATACAACTGACATAAATCACTGCAGTCACATTTCTTGCAGAGTGTCAACAAACTCCATTTATCTATATATATAAAATTCTTTGTGTGTATGTATGTATGTAACGTATAGACTCCAAAACGGCTGGGCCGATTTTGATAAAATCTTCAGAGAGTCTTCAGAATATTCTGGCGGGTGATACTGCGAAGTCTGAAATTCGATTTTCGGTCTGCGGGCGGAAGGGCGTGGCAAAATGCAAAGGAACCCCTGTACATTAAAAAGTAAAATATAGCTGTAACTTTGAACGATAAGAGGTGGAGAGCTAAAATTTGCACAGGCTATTTCTTTACACATGCTTTACAACAACAAACACTAAAAGCAACAAAAACCCGACGCTAAAGAAAACACCCTGTACATTGAAAAGTAAAACTTAGCTGTAACTTTTGAACAATAAGAGCTAGAGAGCTGAAATTTGCACAGGATATGTTTTTACACATGCAATAACAAATACCTAAAACAACAAAAAAAAATTTTTAATGCGGACCGGGTCAGCTAGTGTATGTACATATATAAAGCAACAGAAAGAAGCAACAATTACGCACATTACTTCTGTTCTTCCACCCGCACATTTATGTATTTATCCAGCACGAAATTTCAACGCAAATTAGGATTTTTGTTGTTGTTAAACAGAGTTTAAGAGGTGCGAATAAAATTTCCGCAACAAAAATATCAAAACCTTTTGTTTTTGCTTCAAACAGAGCCGATCAATCAATCGTGAGTCCACGTACACCAACCAACTGTATAGCGAGTTTATTGCACGTCTCTAGGGCACTCTACGCGAGCTTAACAATCACTGAAACTAAAACTAAAAAAAAAAATTATTTAAAATATATTGTCATACGTAATGAAAAGTTTAGTAGATTCAACGTAGCGGCATAAATCTCTTTTACTTTCGTTTTTCCTTGGCAACTCTGAAACGTTATTGATGCAATTTATTTGGCAAAAAATAATTAAAATAGTTTGCACATATTGGTAACTATTTAAAAGCTTTGCCACATTTAGTGGCAAAGTTTTTATGTGGGTATTATTAAATTTTCTTCCTTTTATAGAAACCAGCAGTTAAAGCTGTCGTTAGTTTTCATTGAAAAAAAAAAATAAATAAATAAATAAAAAATGCTTTAGTTTCTTCTTTACAGACTGAATGCATATGAAACTATAATACGAAACACAAGCGGATATAAACTCCTTCAATGTATGCGTTTATTTCCGTATGATAATTTTTTTTTTTTTACTGTCTTCATGCATGAACATTCATGCACATTCATGCACATTCAAGCACATTCCTGTAAATGATTCATTTTTGTGAATATGAGAGTTGGGGGGGGGGGAAAAAAACTATAATTTACTGTTTTCTGCAAGATTTTGTTATTTTGAGTAAAAACTTCTTTTGGAAAAACAGTACAAAAACATATTTCTAGTAAAAAATGCTTTTGAATTCATTGTTTTTGCTCATTGAATATTTCAACAACAGTGTAGTTATTTTTCAGTGCTCCTTTTCCTCTATTGACAAGATTTGTGTGGCAGTTGCAGCATTGGCGTGTAAATGCGTCTTTGGCAGTTTGCAAAATATTAAAAGACAAATTTATGTTTGGATGTATGATTTTCTATTTTTTTTATTTTTTTCATAATGCCAACAAACATTTATGGTTGTGCATTCGCATTAACGCACATTTGCAATTGTAGACTAATGTGATCTTAAGCAAATAAACGAACATGAATATGGAATACTTTTTGTTGGTAGAGCAGTGTTGAAAGAACTTTGTAGAAACGTTTTTTTTTTAAGGATAGTAATGCTGATACATTTTGGAATGCTGATATAATTGATATTCATGCTTTGAATATTGCTGTGCAGAAAATGTGAAAAAAAGCAAGTGGGAGTGCTGCGTCAGTTCCTAAATACCCTTCGCAATGCTCAGGATAATAATATATAGGAATAGAATATTTGAATATATGAATGTATGAGTGTGTGAATATGTATATATATACGTTCAATGTGTAAGAAATAGAACTGTGAAATGGCGCTACCAAGCCCAATATTAAGATCTACGTTACAGTTGGCTGTAAGACTCGAAATAACGGGTCCGAGATCTAAGGTTTTTTTTCAAGTATTGCTTATTTCGTGAATGGCAACACTTAGCACTTGTCTGATTTGACAGATAATTAGTTTTATCAGTCCGCTGAACGCATGTGATTGTGTATACGCTTCGCTAAGTGGGCCTGCGATCGACTTAGAGAAGAAGCCGATTTTGCCCACAAAAAAAAATCATCTTTTCAGATGAAGCTCATTTTGATCTTGGCGGGTATGAAAACAAGCAAAATTGTCGCTTTTGGGGCACGCATACATTGAAATGCCGACCGACCCAAAACGAGTCACTGTTTGGTGCGGATTATGGTCCAAAGGCATAATTGGGCCATTTTTTTTTTTTGTCGAAAATTAGTCAATGGCGATCATTATCGGGCCAGGTTGAACGAATTTTCGAATATTGGCAACATTTGGTTTCAACGTTACGGCGCTACGTGCCAAACAGCCTAAGCTACACTCGATGTTTTGTGCCCTCTAAAAAAATAAAGTTATTTGGCAGACACTTTAATTTAATCTCTACCAGAAATTTACCACACACTTTTAGATCTACTAACAGTTCAACAGAACTCTCACCTATAATGGGTGGTTAAATTTTAAGGGCCGATGTTGAATGTGAAACACACCTAAACGTCGAATTTTTTTCTTCATATCATTTGGCATTTTTCAACTTTAGACCAACTCAATTTGAATCCTGAGAAGATATACAATCAAGCAATGTGTTAAGGTTATTCAGGCTTATTTCAGCTCTAATCGCATGTATGTTTTCTGTCTTTTTTTAGCCGCCTGCATGCCGCCAACATTTCGTTGATACTAATCAATTCGTCAGTAGACTCGAAAAATCTTAAAAGAATGTGTGACCAATTTTTCGAGCCTCTTGACGAGTTTTTTAGCATCAATGAAATGTCGGCGGCAGCGTCATTAAGGGTTTTATTTTTTATACTGTTACTTTAACTAAAACAGCAACTGTATCTCTTTTCTAACAAAAACAAGAAAACACACTCCTCTCTACTCACTGACTCTCGCACAATCTCCGCACAAAACGAATTTAGCACAATAATACAAGTATCAGGATTTTGGTTTTGTTTCGCCTCTTTGCACGCAAAAACAAAAAAAGCAACATGAATTGCTTTGCACAAAAATAAAAACCGAATGTGCAACAAAAAGAATATAAATAAATGAAAAATAGTAGAATAGAATAGAAAAAAAAAACCAAAAAAATATATGCAGTATCATCATCGTTGTCAGCAGCTTCATTGCGATGCATTCTCTTCAAAAGTATTTATAACACCATGTGTAGTGGCATAGAAACGTTTTTCCTTCCTTCTAATTGCTTTTCTATTACCTTCGCTCAGTTGTTATTGTTGTTGTTGTTGTTGGCAAGTATGTATTTAAAAGTTGCGTATACGCCACAGAGACTTCATTGAATGAATGTGCTTTTTTGTTTGTTTTCTATTCTCTGTTTCGAAGTGTTTGTGTGTAGCTGTCTGGAAGTTTGGGCAGAAAAAAAAATAACGTAGTCTTTTTTCTACATTTTTGAACGAATATTTCTGCGTGAGACTTAATTTCTAAGAACAACTATTTGTTTTTGATTGTTATTTTTTTTCGGCATTTTTAAGCTCAAGAGTGTAACACAGTAACGAATAATACATATTTAAGTTTGTACAAAAGCAGACATCTTATACAGACTTCTTATAAAAATTCAATATGTATGAGCCTGTTGAGGGCAAAGGAAAGCTCAAACTTGTAGACGCGTCTTACTAAAATAGTAATTATTTAATCACCCTTCACAATTTATAAAAAAAAAAAAACTGATGAATAAACGATTGAAAATAATAGCATTGAGTGATTTTTTGTGCACACCCAACAACGAAAGTTAAAAGATTTTAATGTAAGCGTTATTAAAGGCCTGCTTTGACAAATTTTTGCCTCGCTTTTAGGCTTCCGTACGCATCAGAGTGAAACGGAACTCTTTACGTGTACCACAGACATCAACTAAATATACCAAGCACTCAGTTCAAAAGTGACTCAACCCAAAATTTTATTTTCTTTTGCTTACATGCTTAAACTAGGCCCAATGCATTTGTTCTTGATAATTAAAAAAAATCTTTTAGATCATAATTTCTACGGATTTCTACGGAATGGCCTCTACTTCTTTAATTCCGGAGATTTAACGCCTGAACTGGGTGGGCATGAAATATTTATTTTAAAAATTCCAAAATGAATTATGTATTTGAATATACTTGAATACATACTCATGCACATACAATTTTTTTGTTTTATAGACTTAAAGTTGTAATTTCGTAATACATTTTTCTTATCCAGCATATAAATACTTTCAATGAAATTCATTTTGCTTGCCGATTTTTTTAGCAACATATTTTATCTTGCTTTCAAGCCACTGACTGACACATTAAAATTTATCGGTATATTTGTTTCTTTTTGTCATGTAAAAGGAGAGCAATTTATTGCATATTTCTTGTATGCAAAAATCCATACTAAATATGAAATGAAGTGACACAGAATAAACAAAATTTGCATAACAAAATTTAAAAATAGAGAGATAGGAGATATTTTATTTTATTTCGGTATTACTTAGTTACATACCTATATGCAAGTAAGCATTTTTCATACATAAATAAATATTTTAATAACACTTTTAAGCATTTAAAATTCCATCACAAAACAAAAAAGCGTATACAGTGAACTCGTGAAAGCATAAGTTAATTCATATTTTACTCAAGCTTTGGATCATGTTTTTTCATATCAAATAATTGAAAAGAATTATATTTTTTTTTATTTATTTATTTTCGATATTTCACTAACAATTTGTTAGCATCGGCAGGAAAATAAATATAAAATTACAAAAAAAAAAAACCATCACCCCTATCATGAATAATTTTTCCCCTAAAATTTTTTCCCATTTCCCAAAAGTGCGATCATGAATAACTTTTCTCATAAAATGTGTTCCCATTCAAAATTTCCCCTTATCGTGAATGGATTTTTCAAAGACATTTTACCCATTTTTTGTATCAATTTGTTAATTTTATTTTCTTTGGGGAACTACAAAAAAAAAAATGCAAGTAGTTGCTACATTTTAATGGATATATAAATTAGCTGAAAACTATTTTTAGGTCAACAAATCAATAAATAATGTGCAACATGACATGCTTCTCAATAGGGTGCAAAATAACCCAGCCATTTCATGTGGTTTTGTGAAGGTTTCTAAACATGTGGTGGCCGAATTTTGGTATTCGCTTACAGAAGAACTAAAAAGTGCTGGTCCTCCTGTTAAAAAAGTTCATCCATGGAATTTCATCCATGGATATTTTATTCATGCTGCGCAAAGACTTCTCTAAAGCATCCAACATCTTAGAGAGCAGTTCGCAAAAAGTGGATTGCGCCATTCCTACTTCGTAATCTCTTCCAACACTTTTTTGTTATACACCCTCTAAAAAAAAAAAAACGTAAGCATGCGCTTAGTTTTACGATGGGCGGAATACCAAATGATTTTTTTTTTGTTTCCGGCAGAGAATCAACAGGCATGAAAACGCTGATTAATTCACCCTTTTTACTTTTTAAACTACAAATTTCTTTTTGTTAGTTATAAAACATAAATTTAATTACTTTTTACATCACTTACCCACATATTTTCAATAAATTTCCTTTGTATTTATATTTTCTTCTTCCCTATTGTACACTCACTACATGTTGATAGCAAAACAAACGTTCCCAAAATATTCATGATAGCAAATTTCCCTACTTGGGAACTGAAAATTTTATGGGAATAAAAATTTCACATTTTACTCACGATAGGGGTGAATAAGCAAATTATTGAAAATGTATGATTAACAAACATTCAAAAAAAGTTTTTATTATGTATTAACAATATTCATTAACAACATAAATATAAAAACAAATATCTACGATCAACATTTACAACACGTTTAAGACTAAATAATAATTGGTTTACGTCTGTAACTAGACCCTAACTTTTTGTGTTTTTTTTTCAGTCGTCTATATGCCGTCAACATGTCGATGATGCTAATCAACTCATCAGTAGCCTCGAAAAATCTTAAAAGAATGTTTGAAACTCAACTACTTACATATTGCAAAATTCCCATGAACAAAAGGAGCATCAGAAATGTTCAAACAAACCTTTAATAAAGAAAACATTTTTTCGTCTTGTAAAAAGCAACTTACATATCGATACCCAAAAGACAAAATTCCATATCTAACAAATCTTATTTTCTAAACCACTAACTTACATATCTATACCCACACTTACATATCTAAGGTAATTTTCTTGCCGAGTTTCGGTTTTGACATATATTTTTTTAATGATTTTACATCCTTTTTGAGTTAAGGGAATATATGTTGTCCTACCTGCTCCATTTTTAAAATAACGGTGGTATATCTCAAAAACTAAAGCTAACCTAAAAGAAAAACGGTTAGCACCACTGATTTCAGCGCACCCGAATTAGGTTTAGTCACTGGTTGCCCGGTCTGTGGGGAAAAACAAATTTCAAATTCAAGCACAGTGTAGTTGTCAAAAAGAAGACAAAATAAACTCAACAATTTTGGTAAACAAAATTATAAATTTTGGCCATTCCGTTAGCTTTTCATTATAAAATTTTAACATAAGCAAAATTAAGCAAAAGATCCACT
This sequence comes from Sturmia bella, assembly GCA_963662145.1. Lineage (NCBI taxonomy): Eukaryota > Metazoa > Arthropoda > Insecta > Diptera > Tachinidae > Sturmia > Sturmia bella. The sequence goes on from OY759171.1 coordinate 25,666,253, forward strand.
TGCGAAATCAATAATACGGCAATACCATGACTCTAGCAATGGAATGCATAATTCTAAATTTTATTTCCGCATAGAAAACTATTTTCGCTGCCGCGATATCGCACCCATTATGTTTCTTTATATATTCGACATAAAGCAGATGTCTTACAAATAAATAAATTAGAATAAAACAAGTACCTACTCATTGCCTTTGGTGCATGGATTTTACTGCCTTACACTCAGCTTGAGGCATCAGCAAAAAATCTGAATAATATTTAAATTTTCCATGTACTGCAAATATGATACCAAAAATATAATTATTTGCGCAGTTCACAGGCTAAAGTTCGCTTCTCCCCTTAAGAAAACTGGTTTCTAAACCTTAAGCGTGATCAAGTTATGAGCGGCACCTTCCAACCAGAGCTGCTGGGTGGTCATACAACAATTTTCTAGACTTTGGGAAAATGCTGCATCTAAAAAAAAAAAAAAAAATTATAAAAAAATCTTTAAGATCTTTTCACAAAATATTTCCATAACAAAAAGAAATAGAATCAAAGCAAAAGCAGCCACGAAATGTTGACGATGCTGGCTTTAGACAGGTTTATACAAAACTGCCACTATAAAGTCTTCAATAATGAAAAATTGTTACAGCACTGTCAGCATGTAGTAGTTGGGTGCAACAATTTAGTTTTAAAAACTTTTTTTTTGCTTTTTTGATGGCAAGCAGATAAAAGAATGCTAGAAAAGATGTAGATAAAATGTGTCAAAAAGTGCTTTGAAGTAAGATTCTTAGTCATGGCATTTGAGTTTTGAAACTTCCTGTTTTGAGCGTTGACTGGCTGCCGCCATCTCTCATTATTTATCATCTTTCAAATACTTTTGTTGACGTTGTCTTTTAGTAGTCACAAATAACAATTTTCCTCGCAACTTTTCAAAAGTTTCTGCTATTTCTTTTTTCACCCAGTTTTAAGCATTTTTTGTATTATGTTATGCATGCGTATTCTTTCAGCTGAAAGCAAGTAAAAATTAAAGCATCATCGCAGCATGAATGGCTGCTGCTGCTTAAAACGAATTTGCAGTTTGACTTGGCAAGAACATTGAAAAGCGTATGACTTTCAAAGACGCAAAATAAAAGTAATGAGCACGATATTGCTTTTTACTGGATTTCGGCCATTATTTTGCTAATGTGAGGTGAAAGGAAATTGCTTAACTTTAGTTAAATGTGATTGTTGGTAAAATACTTTGACAACACAATTTTTTATCCGCTAGCAGGTGTAGGGTCCAAAAGAACGGAATAGTACGTAAATAATATTGTGAAGTCCAGCAGTGTTAAGATTAATTCAAACAAACTCTTCAATCAAGCTACTAAAAATTGGATACCTTTCTTCAATCAAGATTTTGCCAGCTGTTCTAAAGCTTAGAGAAAAAAAATATTTAAATGGTTAAACGTACTACTAAGACAGTGTTTGCTAATTCCATTGCTTTAATGCCACTTACTTCAAGACAAGATTTCTACAGCTTAAAAAAAAATTTGAAAATTTTGTTCTATTATAATCGTTAACTTTTCATAAAAGTAAAAAAATGAACCAGCGAACGAAACGTAAAAAAAACAACAATTTTTGGTTCAATTGTACCACAGTGGCAACTGAGGAGTGCACTGTATTCGCAAGGATCAGGGATCTTGTTCCCGAAACCCGCATATTTTTACGCAACACACGTGTATCGTTATTATTATTATTATTATTATTATTATTTATTATTATTATTATTTATTGGTCCAGGATGGCCCTTTGCACTGCGACCAATAATGATCTATTGTGCAAGCCTTTTCCCTCACGAGTTTAATACATCAAGAAACAGTACTAGCTCCTTCTGTGGAAGCCCGTGTATCGTTGAGAGCACATCCGTTTGTAGTCGATTGGCCGCACAACGCATTACAGAGAGAATTCATTTTTCAGCCGCACGGTTCATCTGTGGAACAAATTGCCTGCAGACAAATTCCCCGCCAGCTACAATGTAAAGAAGTTCAAATCAAATGTGCACAAACACTACTCCCTCTTTCCTCCTCGCCCAAACCTATTTTCCTAGTTCCGGTACGATGCGCATGCATAAATAGTGGTAGTCCCCTGAGTACTGGTCCAAGCTAAAAAAAAAAAAAAAAACAAAGATACTGGTGTTTGAATGAGAGTTTGCCAAAATTGGACGCAGTGTATGAACCAACTGTGGCGTAGAAACGATCAACATTTACATGAAATCATCTTTACACATCGAAGTATACAGACATTTCTCTCCAATCAAATAAAGATTTCTTGGAATAATATAATTTTTTAATTTCTTATATAAACCCAGAAAGCTTCTAAAGGCTTAGCCATTATTATGATTGGACTGTTAGTATTATTTGTTTCATCTCGGGTCGCAGTAACGCAAGTATTCAGGATTTATTATTATTTTATTTTCCACTGCTCTGTTTTATTTTTAAAAACTCAAGTTTTTAAATATTAGAAATATTGGAAACAAGTATGTTTTAAACTTACTTAATATATAATATTATATATGCAGTAGTATATAATATATGATATTATATATACAGTTATTATTTTAAAACTAAAGGGATGAACGAATTGGCAGATAGTTCTAATAAAAATCTTAAGGTGTAGAGTTGGATTCCTTACGAAGGTTGCTGGCTATTCTGCAGATAAGCAGAAAGATTCCCAGTTTTGTATTTGACTATGGAAAAAAATATATCAATCAGAAAAAACAAAAAAATTAAAAGATTTCATGTACTCAACATCTTCTGTCCAGCTTTTCGACCACATATCATCAAGCTTTGTTGATGCAGTTCTACTCACCAGCGAGGAAATTCTACCTATTTATGCTATATTAAAAAAAATTGTTCAAAGGATACACGAACAAAGAAAAAATCGTTTATTCTACAACATCGTAAAAAAGGTCACATATGTATATGTATATCAGGCGCGGATCCAGCTAAAGCTTTGGGGTGAGGGGAAATTTTGTATGGCATAAAATAAAGTCTTATTATTGGTAAATCCCTTATTAGCGAAATAAATATAATTATTTCTAAATTAAGTTTATCAGGCTCAAGTTCTTTCTATATTATTTTTGTGATTGATATTAATTAAATTAGACAAAGAAAACATCAAAGACATTTAGCAGGGTGGACAACTAGTTGTTTCGAAGCCGCCACACTTTCTCGTCAGCACCCGTCTTTGAACTCAGGAGCTCATGTTTCTACAGCGACAACCATGCCACTCAGCCACCTAAGGGATATCCCTTTCTCCCCTGGAACCGCGCCTGGTATATATACACACACATATAAATGTATACAAGCGAACTGCTATTCACATTATATCCATCACGAAATCAATCTAAATCTAAACAAAAGCTTCTTAGTCCTTAAACTTCAAAGAATTCTGCAAAAATCTTGAATTCCCAAAACCATTGATATTTACAACTTTTTCAATTGTGGTTGTAATAGTGGTTTGCTAATAAGTACTGAGTGCCTCAGAAACTTTAGTAGTAACTTCCAACTAAACTTTGGCTAATTTGAAATTTATTGAAGTAAATAAACAACAATCAACAAATAAACGCTAAGCATTCACTCGAAATACAAAACCAACTACACAATAAATATTTTTATTAAAGACAAAGTTTTGTGTAAGAAAGAAAATAACAATTTATTAATTTAATAAAGTCTGGAAGTGTCTGTGTGCAAATTTTGCACAAATATAGAGAAGAATATTTGAATAACTAGAACTGTATGTTGTGCATCAAGCTGACAGTACAAACAAAAACAAAAATAAATAAATCCATATTTATGTGTATTTTTAGCAGAGATAAATAAAACTTTGAACTCTTGGTATTTAGCATTTAACAAGAAATAAAATACAATGGCATATACATACATACTCGTATATACGGCTGTGTGTGTGTGTGTGTCATTGAGTGTAAATACGCGCACACAATCATACATATTTCATTGTTCGGAAGCTTTTTTTGGTATTGTGCTCTGTGAGGACTTTTCATGCACCCGAGGTGACCAAGTTACGAAATTTTAAGCAATAAATAAACAAATATTAGGTGATATTAACAAATTTAAAAACATACATATATAATATAAAAAAAATACATTATACAAAATAATATAAACCCTTCATTCAGGTATGTAGCAAAGCTGACACCCCTTATTATTATTCTAATCTTCTAACTGGGAAATTATATTTCCCAAAGAAAATGACATCGTGATGTTTTAGTCATATATTAATGTACACTTGTACAAAAAGTTTATTTTATGGACGCTCTTCAATTACCCATTATCTTGGAATATGATACCATTTTCAACACACTTTGCTGTCAAAATATTAAAAAAAATTTGCATTTCATAATTATAAAACAAACAAAAAATATGCTAAAAACACTGGCAACGCTTTCTACAAACAATTGTATTTTATTTTCACGCAATCAGTTCAGGTTGCTTAAAATTAATAAAACTTAGCTAAAATTAAATTTTGTTCAATATGTTCTTTAAAAGTATCTTTGTAGAAGAGATAGGGTGCTAACTAAATTGTTGGGGTCGTATTGTATATTTGTGTTGCGTAAAATTATAACCTACTTTCGCACCCCTGACCTTGAAGCAGCACAATTTATAAGCATAACAACAACACCCATCAAACTAAATTTTACAAGTCTATTAACGCCAATATCTAGTAGACACCTACATAAGTACTTATCGACACAATCAAGCATATGAGTATGTACCTAAGCAAAAATAATGAACGCATGTTAAAGTTCAATGTTCAGAAAATTTATTTTTTTTATTTGTTCGCAAGAGATCAACAAATATTTTTCAGTCCCAAATAAAAGCAAAAACCAGCTGAGCTAAAAAGAAATTGTATTCGCTAAGAGAATTTTGTTTCCTTCTCCACTTCTAAACTGTGTTAAGTTTAATTGCACCAAATTTTACATACCTGAACATGCGAAACAAAACTATAATAAAAAAAAGGTAAATTCCTACACCAAGAAAATATCATTTGGTAGCAACTTATTTTTTCTATATACCAGTAGTTTTCAACCTGATTTCGCCCATTTGTACCATTTGTGATGTGTACCATATGTCCATATGTACCATTCTGATTGATTTTTGGTGCCAAATGTTGTTTTATTTGGCTTTCAAAGGCGATTTCTTGAAAAATCGGGAGACGCTATATCTTGGGTATATATAGACCGATTTCAAAAATTGTTCGATTTTTTAGATTTAATGGGCATTAAAAAGCTATGGCTAACTTTTTAGGAAAAATTTTTTTTTTAAAAATCTGACCAAAAAAATGGCCAAAAATACCCCTCAAAAATACCCCTGGTTTTTTTGATATATCTCAACTATCCATAAGCCGATCTTACTGAATTTCAATAGCAGATCCACTAACGAGACTTAACACATTCTAGCGAAAGAATGAGGTTTCTATCTCAAACCGTTTTTTCAGAAACGGTATTTCAACGACTACAGACGGACAGACGGACATCGCTTAATCGTAATCTCTATTGATTCTGATCCAGAATATATGTATATTCTTTATGGGGTCTTAGATGGTTATTTCAATGCGTTACACACAGAATCACAAACTTATATATATCCTTACAAATTTTTTTGAAGGGTATAAAAATTGTCTCATATCTCCAAAAACGGAGTTTTGGAAATGTTTTCTTTTGCAAAACAAATCACATACCTTTTTAGTAGAGGGTATGAAATCAAATAACATAAAGCAAAGTTAATAGCTGGGCCTTGCGAAAATTTTGAAGCCATTCTTATGGAAACAAATACAAAAATCAATGGGAAATCATTTGGGTATTGGTGAGAGAATATAAAAGATATTCTAAACAATAGAAAAACAAAACTATAAAATAGAAGGTTGATTAATAAAATTAAGTATACAATAACCGTCTAATTCATAAAAATTATTACAGGCTTATAAGACTGTTATTTGACATATTTGTATGGAAAATCTGTCAAATAAGTGCTTTATAAACCTGTTATAATTTTTATGAATTAGACGGTAAGTCTATAAAGTCAGTAAGCCTATAAACAATTAGTCATGGCCTTGGTTTCGAAGCAAATTAGATGCTGATGAGCGACGAGGTGTTCATGAAACAGTCATGGCAGGTACCCCAAAGCCAAAAGGTATTCATTCCACTTTAATTTTCTTGTCTTCGATAAGATGTCGTTTAATTGCGTTTTATTACAAATAAATTTTTCTCAATTTTCAGGAAGCAAAAATCGTATTCAAGCCTGGTTAAATTATTAACAATTGTTAAACAAAATAAAGTAAAACCTGGTCACCTTCTTTAGTAAACCCATAAAAAAAATTTATTCAAATTGGTTTTCCCTACCCCATAACAATTTTGCGTACGTCTACTATTGCCTACATAAATATTGGGAGCTTCCTAATCCTGATAGAGATTAAAAACAGAAAAACAATCAAACCAACTGTCGTGCAGCGCACAGTCTGGGATTTACAAGAAATTGAAATAAATCAGTAGTTATTAATGGATAGTGGTTTGATTCTAATCAAATTCCGCACAGTGCTTAAGATGTCAGCCACCAAGCGGGAGTAAGTCATAGAAGGCTTAGTCCATGGTAAAAAAATTTTAAGTTCGATTAGATTTTCATATCATTGGGGAAGACCTTTTGAGCTAATATTTTATATTTTATTTCTTCAGAAATACAAAAAATTACAGTTAAGAGTTCATTAGCTGGTGTATAAACAGTTAAAGACTAGACTAAATGTTTATGCATTTTTTGATAAGCTTTGTTTTTTTTTTTTTTTGCTTAATAATAAAATAAAATTTTTTTGTTTTGCAAACGTCTGCTAAAATTAAAGCATCTTTTAGTTCTTTCCGATTTTGGAGTTTAGAACCAGAAACAGAAAGGGCACAACTTTATGCCAAAGCAACAAATTATTGCAGGCAAAATTATGCACATTTGAAAGCCCCAAACAGCCATATACAAAATTTGAAGATTGAACCAAAAATGGTGACACCGAATACAAAATAATGAAAGAAAAATGTCACAAGCCGTGGGAAAAAATTAAAAACCTATATATTTATTTTAGGGTGCGACTGGCTTAGCTTTTTTTTTGTATGGGGATCAAACCTCTCCAGCATGTGCGGCAGAACTGCTGCTAGACAGAAAACAATTGAGCAGGACTTGTAACAAAAAGGAAAAAATAATTTAATCTGTATTGAGATTGTAGTGGAACTATTTGAAGGTTATTTTCTTTCAAAATTCTTATTTAATAAAATCAGATCATTAAAAAAAACGAATCATTGACGTTTGAATAAAAAGCAGTTACATTTGCTACAAAACACGAAAAACCCAACAGGGAAAATTTAATTTTTATAATAATTTTGTATTACTTTAGGTCCAAAAATAGATCTTATTATTACTCAATTGGCTCTTATAGCAAATAAATTATTATATTAGTTTTTTGAATAATAATTTTCTAATAAAAATTATGTTGTATAACAAAGTTTTTTTTTTTAAATTTTCTCTTTAGGATACTCTCAAATAAAGGCAAGGCAACAGTTGCCTCTCAGCAAACACACGGTAAGTGCTTATAAGTAAAGTTATTTTTAGTTTGCACTAACTTTTCATTTGACCAAGGGATAGTAAAAATGATTACCTGTACACTCGAGGTACCCTGTATGAGAATTATAACGTCTCGGATTTCATAATTTTTGGTGAAACAGATCATGGTAATGCTCCAACGAAATAAGATGGCACGATTTGTTACAAAAATGGTTTATATATATACATATATATATATATATATATATATATATATATATATATATATATATATATATATATATATATACATATATATATATATATATATATATATATATATATATATATATATATATATATATGTGTGTGTGTGTGTATATATATACATATATATATGTATATATATATATATATATATATATATATATATATATATATATATATATATATATATATATATATATATATATATATATATATATATATATATATATATATATATATATATATATATATATATATATATATATGTATATATATATATATATATATATATATATATATATATATATATATATATATATATATATATATATATATATATATATATATATATATATATATATATATATATATATATATATATATATATATATATATGTATATGTATATGTATATATATATACATATATTTTTTTTTATTTTTTATTATGGCCAATTGGATTTAAATAAACGGCTTAATTTATGTCTGCATGTGAAAACAAATCAAAGCAAAATTATTTAGTTCAAAGCTTTGTTATTTGAAATTTAAAAAAAAAAACAACGCATATATTTTCTTCTACTAGATTAAAACTACTATTATTATTATTATTATTTATTTTTGTTATCATTTTCATACTCCATAAACATTTAGCTGCAACTAAATGCTGAAAGACGCCTGCAGACAGACGCAGAGGCAGGCAGGCAGGCTGTTTCAGACTGCAGTTGGGGGAATCTTTAAGCAAAAGAAAACTTTCTCTACGAGAGTAACGAATAAGAAAAAAATTAATTGAAATTAAATTCAATCACAACCAAAGCAGTTTCTTTAGACTCTTTTCAAAGCAGAAAGAAAAAACAAACAATCATCAAATGGGAGGAAAGAAAATTTCAGTTGAAAATTTATACTTAGTGGTATGTTAAGTTGTGCGTTGTCAATAACTACACTCAGAGAAAAAAAAGGTGTAATATTAATAAAGCATTTTTTCATGCAGAAGAGAGTACTAGAGTTTTGAAAACTTTTTTCTTAATACTAAATATTTATATATTTTTTTATCTATAATTTTTGACCTTTATTGTTAAAATTAATAAAACTATTTTTTAAAGCTTTAGGTCTTTTATTTTTCTTTATTAATTTTTCGATATTTCGCTAACAATTTGTTAGCATCGTAAGGAATCTTTCATAATAGAAAATAAAAACAATTAAAGATTCCTTACGATGCTAACAAATTGTTAGCGAAATAACGAAAAATTAATAAAGAAAAATAAAAGACCTAAAGCTTTAAGAAATAGTTTTATTAATTAAATATTTCTAATACTATGCACTAAACTAAAATTTATTTTCACACCTTTTATTGTTACCTTAGTATCCCTAATGCATTAGGGTTCGCTAATTATTGGAATTATTAGTATTCCAGTTTTTAAAGATGTAGGCATCTTAACTTGGGAACGACGCATCTGTCAAGAAATTCTTAGCTACACTGACTTCAAACTGTTCTAATATGACGTTTTAGTGTAACTGCTATTTCAAAAGTTATTGAGAAATACTGGTTTCAAGTTCCATGCTGTTCCGTGTGGCTAAGTCGTGGATCTCGAAATTTTCGGCTAGTTTTGTGGTTGGGGTTTGTGTTTTGAGCTTTTTTAAATCAAATTTTGCAAAGTTAGCGGCGAACTTTAGTTTTCATTAACTAGTTTTCATTAACCACCTTATATCTTTTTTATCTATTTTGAATCTTTTTATTTATGTAATTCCTAGTTGGCTCAATATCAACCTTTGGGTATTCACTATCTTTATTAATATTAAATAAGTAAAGAAAAGTAACATTTGATAGCCAGACAGATAACCGATTGTTTCAGGGTAACAACAACCTCCATCAGCATCACCATGAACAGTGGGATGGCTAAATAATATAGCTTTAATACTGCCGCGTGGCCACATAACTTCAGTCCCAGAATGCCCACAGGGGGTCAAATGAGTGAACAACATCCAGTAGTCTTTTCTTTTTATAATTTTCTTGCGAACACACTGACCCTGTATCATACCTCCTTAATGCAGACTCCCATATAAAAAATTTGAGCGCCTCTAAAATGAATTTCGGTATGTCGCACTCAAGGCGAATCAAGTATAGGTGGTCGCAATTCAATTCACTTCAACATTTTCACTCGAGCCGTCATAAGTTTTGTTGTCGTTTGCTATCAGCTTTGACAACTCAGAAGATAAAATAGTTTTTTGATGAAAAAGAAGAAAATGAAAAATAAGATATTAAACCTAATACTATATGTTCAAAATACAAAATATTTTTAACAAACCATGAATTTACAACCTGTAACCTTAAGTACTTTTTTTCATTTATACATCTTGAAGATACATTCCACATATTTGAATTTATTTATGTATCTTAAAAAACGTACAAGTTAACAGTCAATTTAAACTTAATATAATATTTACCATTCTGTAATTAAATTATTGTGAATTATGCTTTTCGTTGACAATTGGAATATGTAGTCACTTGAAATCTCCAAAATGGAAGAATATGTCATGCAATAAGATTTTCTAAAAAGGCGCCAAAGACACTATCAATTCAACTGGCCAATGGTGAACATCATATAATATACATATAATAAATTTGTATACTTTCCAATTCATCATCTCTTTTCATTAACCCCCTATTTATAAATTCTCGTACCGTCGAGGATTTATAAACATACACGCAGCACGAATAACAAAAAAGGTAGTTCTCTGGTATAAACCACCCATACAGTCCACTCAATCCCGCTAATCAGGGTACTACCACCAGTTACATCGTGTTCACTATATATGTTCTAAGTCCTGTTCTAGTCTTTTTAGTCAGATATCTATAATTTGAGGCTCTTCCATCTGTATCCTTCTTAAAATTTATGCTTTTCTCCAATGGAGCTTTAATAATTTCTAACATTTCTAGCATTGAATATAAAGTGACCTTAAGCTCAGTTTAATAAACCAAATATATCCAGAACATACATTTTTTTTTCTAAAAAATAACAAAAAAAAAAAAAAATACAAATAACCACTAAATATCCCGTCTTTTGCTTATTATAATGAATTGTAACAACTTTAAAATAAAATTTGTATATTTTTTGCAGAATTGGTAGTAGAGGCATTAGAGTAAAGTATGTAACTATTACCATTTGTTTTTAATTTTAAACTAAATTTTGCTTTGAGTGTATAAAAGTCTACAATATAACAGCCATATCGATAGCACTTTTCTTTTAAGTTTCTTTTGCAGCGCACTGCTGAAACAAATTGTTTTGTTGTTTTCTTTTTTTTATTTTCTTTCTTCTTCTAGTTCGATTGTTGTTATTGCTAACAATGAATCGAATAATATTTTCTTAATCTAAACAAACTACAATTGAGCTTTAAGCAATTAACTAATTTGTAATTTATTTTGGGGTTTAATGCACATTTGGCACATTTCTGGCTTTAATGTAGTTTGTAGAATGTCTGCTGGTTTTTTCTGTACCTGCTTGCAATTGCTTTTAAGTACAATACGGTGCACATGTTTTAGATAAACATGGTATGCCAGTACTTATGTATGTATTTGTGCACTGAGCATGCGTAACCTTTTAAAGCTTTAAGCTGTCATTTGTAATACATTTCAACAAGTTGTTTTCTATTGTGTTATTTTTGTTTTCCTTAATAAGTTGTTTGGCATGTAATGTTTAGAATGTGGTAATGGTTGTTGCAACAAAAACAAATATTGGCAATCAACAACAGCAATAGATAATCAGAGACTTACAGACAAAAGTTCAGCTTATAAGCTAGACTTGCTCTTAATAACAAGTTGAGTTGCATTCTTTTAATTTTTGTTTCTTAACTTTTGGTATTAAAAAATTGGGTTAAGAAGGAGTGACAACATGCAGTCGCATCCAGAGCACAAGAACTCAGAATAACAACGCTACACGACGACGCTAAAAGAACGAGGGTCTTGTTAGCTACAACTTTGCATTATACGAGTGCAATCAATATTCTAAGATTTCGTTCGGAATACTCTAAGATTTGAGCAGGTGGCAATAAATGTCAGTTTTACTTTGACATTTGTTAAGTAAATATATGCAAATTATATGCAAATACGACAGACATGACTTGCTGTACTCCTCTTGAGCGCGAAATAATTGTTTAAATTTTTAGTGTTGGAGCAGCTTGAATTTGTGTAAGTTTTGCCCCATCGTCTGATCTGTGGCAAACTCTGTTTATAAACAGAAATTTTATAAATATTGTTAAAGGGCAATTCAGACTATATTATACTGTGTATTAATACCTGCCAAAAATTCAAATGATACATGCAAGTGTAATGGTGTGAATGCAATGTGTTATGAAAACGAGAAATAATACGATAAAAAATTGACATCCCATAAGACTTCATCGTTTTTTGAAAATTTTCTAAACGATAATACATTTAATTCGATCAGGGTTGCTTTTGCAACACAAACAGCTGTTGCAAAATGTACTAGCCAGTTGTTTCACAGCCGATGGCGTGCCGTCACTGACGGTATTTGATTTCGTTATACAAGCGTTCGAAATTTGGAATTTGGTTACCGTATACACAAATGTATTTTGCTCTATCTGTATTTAGAAGATAAACTATTTTTGTGTTATTCAATTTGTTTCTGTCTTACATAACTATTATTTTAGCTGCTGAATATTTTTTAGCGCCGGCCCGTCCACCGCCAACATGACGTTGCTCCTCTGCCGCCGTATAAAGTTTTATGTTGGCACGTTTAATATGTGATTAAACGTCTGTATGATTAACGTGTGTATATACATATACAATAGCTGTGTTCTTTTCCACTCAAATTGTTTGATTTTATTTGAAGTGTGATGGTGTGAATGTAAAATGTAATTTACGTTAGACTTTTTGACAGTCGCAAGAAATCTAATTATACTTTCATCTCACAAAACTCGATAAAAGTATTTATACTTGTATAATAGTCTGAATTGCCCTTAAATAGACAACAATCGAACTTAAGAAATTTTTCTAGCATTTGTTTTGTTTAGCAGAATTCGTTTAACAGAGTTCGCAAGATCTGGGCAATTCAGGAAAGAATATTTAAGAAAAATTTTATAAAATGGCTTCATTGATTTTTAGTTCCCTGAAATCGTAAATACCCGCTTGTACCGCAAAACATATGCTGCAGAAATATTCAGAGGTATGGACAAGTGTGCTGTGGTTTAGGCATTTTTATAGCCATGCACTACTCAGTCTCATTTCAGTGTCATTCTTTGTGGTTTTTATACATTTGAAGAATAAAATTAACGAGATAATCAACCACGAGTATCTCTTTGCCCCGGAAATCGATGAATTTTGTATGAAACCCAAAAACTTGAAACTTTCTTCTATTTCAGTAGCACATGTTCTGGAATAACCACCATTATTTGCTTGCAGTTTGTCTCATATTTCTTAAATATGAATATACTTTTTGCCATTTATTACAAAAACTATAAATTTGAAGATTACAGCGTCTGCATCTCTTCCCCCTCAAGTGATGTTTAGTGATCTAAATTGATCACTACTTAATTATTATTGATGGTATTTTAAATTAAAATTATTGTTTGTAGTTTATATAATATTTTTTTTATTTTCGTTTATGGCGAATGCAACTGTTGACGATCAGATAAAAAATCTGGTAACTGGTTAAAAAAATGTGTGTGTGTGTGTGTGCGTGTGCAAAAAATAAAGGTTAAAATAACACTTGTTTGTGCTCAAATTTTTAGCTGATCGGTGTGCAACATAAATTTACTTCTGAACTTCAAGTATGTATGTTATGTTATGTTACACATTTAAGTTGAATTACAGGTTCAAAATAATTCAAACGGTTGCAAAAATAAACAAACGTTTTTTTTCTCTCTCTCATTTACAAACATTTTAAAGCAATAAATGCTCGTATCTTTTGTGGTGGCGGCTGTGCTCAGTTTTGCAAAATATTTTGTATGAACGAACGCAAATTGTTTATTTTATTTCAAAGTTAAGGCATATTTAGAATTTAATTAACGTTACAAAAAACACAAAAATCATTTTGTTTTGATTTTGCAGCGTTTACCACTTTACGATTATTTTAATTAGTTTTCAAATCAAAACAACAGTGAGTGAAGAAAAAAACACCAATTGGCAATTATTTTTTAATTAATAGAATATTTTTGGGCACAAGCTAATTAGCAGTTGTATGCTAGTTGGAATAGTTGAAAAAAAAAAAAAAAAACTATTAAAATTACGTATTTGGCTTGGAGTGCAAATTCGATATCTCCCTTTCAAAAACTTTTAAATTTTGTTTTGTCAATTACGTTACCGGGCTTTAAGTTCGATATTACTTTCTAAGAATTGTGAAAGATTTTTCAGAGGTAAAATTGTAGTAATCAACATTTTCAAAGAAGACCAGAGAAGTAAATTCGAACGTCTATTGACTGGGGGACATACCATAGTCCTATCACATTCACTGCGACTGTCTCAATATCCAAATTGTGGCAAATCTAGATCATAACCGTTTGTTTCGTAGTTTGCCTTACATTTTCTTCGAACATGTATTTTCAATCCTTTACATTTGTAAATAATATGGAAACTATATTGAAAAGCTTTTGACTGACATCGGTAAGCAACTCAATAGCTATTAAATGATTTTTCCCATTCAACAACTTCATTTGCCGTTGGCAAATTTTATTTAATACATTATTCTCACACGACCACATTTCTTGCAGTCGTACTAATTATTGCCTCAAAATCAGGAGTGCTATAAGCAATTGCGTCAAAAGTGAGCGCCTCCATGGATGAATTGGTAGAGTGTCCTATTAAGAGTCTCCGAGGAGGCAGGTTCGATTCCTGCCGAAGACTTTGGGTGTTTCTGCTTACAAGCCAAAAGCTTTGCAGTTTTGTGTTTGTTAAAAAAAAGAACCTGGGGCCAAATCACCGCATTCCAAATCGAATCGTCTTTCGTGTGTACAAATATTTCGATCGCTGCAATTTTTTGGATCACAGTATTCGATCGCAGTTAATATGGTCTACTACTATTTTTTACATCGCAGTACGCATTTGATAATAAAGAAACAAAACGAAAAAGGAAAACAAAATATAAATAAATTGGTGAAAAACTTCAAGATAAATGAATCCAAATGTGTTTTTATTTTTCTCATCTTTGGAATCGGAGGAACATTCGTGACAAAAGCAATCCTTTTTCATTGCCAGAAGCTGAGTTAGTTGTGAGTTTGAAGCAAAAGATTAGAACTAAATATTTCATACATAGTAGATGCAAAATACGTTTTCGGCTCCCTAAGGAAGCTTTTGAATTCGTTTTATCGGAAATAAATATCTCTTGTCACTTGTCGACGAGCGTACCACCCGTATTGCAGCCTGCCGCTACATTGTTCCTTTTGGCAGCTTTCAGCACACTTTTTTTATTTTATTATTTTTTAGTGGGGTTGGCACACAGCACTATCTGCCAAGGGGTGAAAAATGTAACAAATGAAATACACTATTTAGTGCATTTTTTTAATTATTTCTTTAATTTTTTGTCGCTACTTTGCTATTTTATTTGTTTTACTGCTAAAAGCTGGAGTTTATTTGTTTTCGATAGTGTAGTAACAATCGAGTAAAACATGGATTAGATGAGTTTCGACCACGAGTCCTGTGATCCACACTTAACAGCATTTTGATCACAAAGCACTCGATTTCGAATGCGGCGATTTGCCCCTTGAACACGGAACAACTCTAACCCGCCTGAGACATGGTACCACCACATCATTCTAAGCAAGTGGCACATTTAATATTTTCTCATCCTTACACTTTGACAAAAACTTTGTGACTTAATTTTGCAATGCACTGTAATTGCAGGCATTTGCAAGAGGCAAATAATTTTGAATATTAATATTGCTACTTGTGCCATTATTGCATTAAAGAGTTTCTGCTATTTTTGGTTTTCCCATTTATTATTTAATTAAATATGTATGTATGTATGTGGACATGTATGTATGTGGACATACAAACCGTAATTTTGCTCATTATGATGCTGACTGGCTGGCTGACCATGGGTGTGCATTTTTGTGCACGAAGTGGCTTTTGAGTATGCTTTTTATTATCATCATCATCATATTGTGTGTGTGTGTGTGTGTGTGTGTGTGAGTGTTTGTGTGTTGAAACGGCACATTAACACACATAATATTTTAATTATGTATGTATGTATATGCTTTGACGTTACAGTTTTTCCAATCATCTGCATTTTGTAAAAATTTAAGTACAAAAAATAAAAATTTGTAAACTGGAAGTCATTTAAAATGCCTGAAAAGAAGCATAAACAAATTTTATTAATATGATCAAAATACAAAGTGAGCTTTCATTTGAATTGGTAGCGTTTACACTACTTTGTTTTTCCTTACTTACGTTTGTAAAAGTACTTTATTTTTTAAATGTCAATTTAGGTCCGAATTATTAAATTGTTGATTTAATGTATTTTTTTAAAGCCATTTTGGTTTACAATTGTTGTAACAGGTGCTGTCAAAAACTTACAACAACTACTTAGATGTTGTCTTGTTGATGTTACAAACTAAAAAAATTAAAAAGTATATAGTGTACATATTTGCTTTGCAACAGTAAATGTTTTTTAGCAAAATACAAATAAAAATGCATGTGAACATATAAGCTGTAATAATTTTTGATTCCATTAATTCAGGTCCAGAAATGAACATTTTCAAAAAATATTTGCTGTATAGACAGCTGAAAAATACAGCAAATATTTTTTGAAAAGGTTCATTCTTGGACCTGAATTAATACATTTCAATTGGCTCTTAAGGCAAATAAATAATTAAGTTCATATTTGAATTTTTGATTCCAAAATAATTTTACTTGGGTTTCAGTAGCTGCAATTGATTTAAGAGTGCAACTTTATTTATTGTTCAAACTAAATTGGACATTATTTATTTATTTTTTTTTGCTACTTCACCGAGAACAAATCACCTAATAAAGTAGAACAAAATCAATAAGATATCGCTATGTTTTTTTTTTCAAGAAGGATTCCTTATTATTTTAAATGGGAAAATCTTATTGAAAAAACTACAATTAATGAAATTAAAAAGATGATTTACGTGTGTTTATATAGGAAACTAATAAAACCAATAGGGCAAAAAATAAATAGGATAACCTAATAAAATCAGTAAGAAATCCTTATTGTATACAATTTACAAGAAAACCTAATAGAATCAATAAGTTCTTCTCTATAGAATTTTTTTTTGGTACCATGCAAATCGGACACTGAGTAAAAACAAACGTGAGTAACAAGTTTTCTTCTTGGTTTTATGTGTTTTTCTTGTTGAGACAGTTAATAAGATTTGCAACATGGAAATAATAAGAAATACCCATAGAAAAATCTTCTTTTCTCTCTGCTGGGATACCCCTCAGCCTAAAAACGTTTCAAAGAGAAAATCTTATTGAATCGATTAGGAAGTTTTCGCTCTGTGTTCTAATTCTCTAAGAAACAATCGCAAGATTAATGTGAATTACATTAAGCTTATTCACGATATGCTTACTATTGCTTTTGTATACTTACCTTATTTTATATATTTTTTAATCCTATTTATCTCCTATGAGTTAACTAATAAATGCTAATACCTACAAAGCCCGTGCTCAGTAAGAATGTAAGGTCGGACGCACTGAACGAGGCAATTTTCCAATGGAAAATGCATTCATATGAGAAGGGAATTTTAATTCCCTGCTAATGATAAAAATCTAGTCTAATCTAATCTAATAGTTTTCTGACCCCAAGCCAGGGCTGGGCAGTATTTGAAATACATGTATTTGAAATACGTATTTAAAATACAAATACGTATTTTATATTTGTATTTTAAATACGTCTCACAAATTTATTTGTATTTTGTATTTAACATTTAACATTTGCATTTAAAATTTCTTTGATAAAAAAGAAAAAAGAAAAATTATGTGTCACATACGGCAACCCTGTCAACAACTTCGTAGTTAGTACGCAACCGTGGACGAGCAACGACGTGAAGTTTAAGAAGTGTGAATTCTTTTTATTTATTTTTTTTGGTTTTAATAAATATATAATTGAATTATACAGACAAACGTGTTTTTTTCGACGGTCCGTGCCATAAGTGATTAAGTAAAGAAAATCTCTTAATTACTATACACTTTGTCAAGTGCAATATATGTACATTTTTTTATGTTCGTAGTGCTAGCAGTGTCCCAAATTTCTACGCCGTGCTTAAAAATAGGGGCTATGAGCAGTTTGTTTTGAGTTGAAATAACCCTCAGCACGGCCAAATACACCAGCCTTTTTGATTTTGTACCGCCAAAGATCTCATTTGACTCTGACGGGACTCGAACCATGATCACACAAATGGAGTTTTTATTCGAATTTATCATTTTGCGATCATTTAGCATTTACTGCTATTAATTCTACCTTATTTGATGTATTTTTATGTGAAATTATTAAATTTAACTGCATTGATTTAATAAATTGTCAAGCTACGTTGATGCGACAGAGTTTTGATTTTTATATATAATAATAAGCAATATTTTGCTTACTGTAAAAATCATCGAATCAATTGAATTCGAATACTAAAAACCTGTCTTTCTAAATCATTATGCATCAATGCTGTTTTCAAATAAGAATAATGATTTTCAGCTTAGATGATTGTTGATTAAGAATCTTTTTTCAGATTAATTACACCCAAAACCACTTGAGACGAAGAGTATACAATTCTAAGACAAAGAGAATAAAAATATTCCTTGAAAATCCGGTAGGAAAAAAATTTAAAACAAAAAAAAAAAAAAACACAAAGTGTGCAATAAGAATGCGAATCTCCCACATGTGCACACACTTACAGCACTTGTGTGAAAACCAACTTCCTTTGCAATAAATAAATCCTTTTGTGTAATTTCCATTTCATTTAATGGCCAATTGTTTTAACACACATGCTTTTCATTATGTGGTCAGTTTCTGGGTTTCTTCGTTTGTCATGTTTCTCGAATTGTCTGTTTCCTATTAAATCTATATATTTTCCTCATTTTCTTTTCTCCTTTTTTATTTAATGTAGCATAAAACATTAAACATAATGTCTGCAATTATAAAAATGTAATTTACAATTGTTTTTCGTAATCAGCCAGTGACATAAGCATTAAAGATTTTAATTACTATTATGGCAAACAAAAAAAGGTTTAATTAAGAATTGCAAACACATATGTATTTATTAAAAATGCTTAAAGTATTCAGTTATTGCTATCAAAAGATTGTTTTATTTTTTGTTTTTGTCTTTCATCTAAAACTTTGGAATGTCCAAGACTATTGTTGCTGTTCATTAAAATTTCTTGCGGCCCATTGCAATATTAAGTTTAGCCTAGATTACACATACATACATACATACATACATACATATTTATTTACTCGCGTATTGATTGTTCAACAAAACACAATAAAGTAAACCAGCAAACAATATACTATCAGTTCTGCAATTTTTCAATTTCTATTAAATTTTGATGTTTTAGCTAAATTGCTGTATACCTTGTTCATACATGTATTTCTAATTGAGATAATATTCAGTTTATTGACATAATATTTTTTGCGTTCATACATACAAATATTGCGCTAACTCAATTAGTATTTGACAGCTAAAAAAAAAGTTGTTTTTGTTTTGGTAGTGAGAAAAAAAAAGTGAAAAATACTTTCCAATAAGAAAAATGGAAGAAAAACTGCCTTTTATTAAAAAGATTTTAGTGTTGTACAATAAAAATATCGAACTTGTACAAGTAGTGCGTTCATGTTATGACTCCAAAGCGGCAATAATAAACAGAAAGAGAAATAAAAATTTAGAAATACTGCAATGTTTTTATTTTTATTGTATTTATTTTTATGTTTTATTATTTTGTTTTGTTTGCTTTTGTTTACATTTATAACGTCATTCATTTCGCATTGTATACTTTTGCTTATTAAACACATCTTTTACAGTGTTGTGTTCCATCTTTTTCTCAATATTCAAAGCAATATAGAGTTTATTGAGCAATAACTTTATTGACTTTTTGTATGGAATATTGAGCTCAATAATGGACTTTATTGCGATTACCTCAATAAAGGTGCATGTATGAACATGGTATTATTATGTGTGTATTTATTTAATATTCGAAACATAAAAATTCTGTAATGACTTGTAAATTTTCTAACAAAACTGTTGTTTTACTGTTGAGTATTAATTTCATACTACTTTACTATACATTCATTTGCTTATTTATATTTTAAAATCTTACTACGTACTTATTCCTATTTTATGAGAATTCTAAATAAACACAACAAGGAGCGCATGTGTTATCGCTTCTTGTTATCAGCACCGCAAGAGGCAACAGCTATAATTGAACCGTCTAATTCATGAAAATTATAACAGGTTTATAAAGCTCTTATTTGACAGGTTTTCCATATTAATATGTCAAATAACAGTCTTATAAGCCTGTAATAATTTTTATGAATTAGAGGGTAAATGTTTATTGCCTCGCGTCTGCGGCATGTTTGTATTTTTCCAAGAAAGATAAAAGATAACCGCTTACTCATTACACATGCGCGCGGTAAACAGTTCACGTCTAGTTTATAAGTGTTGTATTTATCTAGGATTGTTTGTAATTCTAAATATGTTCTAATGAACAGACTAGTAAATAAAACAGTACGGAGTTTACACATCTGCGTCTGCCTGAAGGACCTTGGTAGCGCTTGCTGCTACCAATGATTCTTTATAGTTACTTATTTTAATCTATTTAAGTAATTTTCTTCGAAATACTCTCATTAGCAATGAGAGTAAAAGTTTACATCTATTTGAACTTTATCTCAATAAATATTGTATTAAAAATTTAAACTTCACAAAGTTTTAAATATGAACTTAATTATTTATTTGCTTTAAGAGCCAATTGAAATGTATTAATTCAGGTCCAAACATGAACCTTTTCAAAATATGTTTGTTGTATATAGACGGCTGAAGAATACAACAAACATTTTTTGAAAAGGTTCATTTTTGGACCTGAATTAATACATTTACAAAGTTTTGCTAAAATTTAAAATTTTTTAGAGCACCTACAAATACTTATAATATTTTTCTATACAAAAAATCTAAACTGAAATACATTTAGTGCAATTACTACACGTTTGACGTATACGTTTGAAGGGCAATTATATTCAGTGTCTTAAAGTAGACCTTGATATAAAAAAATATGTGGCCATTTTCGCCTTAACAAACGTGACCTGATCTCTAAGCAATTTGGGTGCTGATGAGTTTCGTGGTGAACGTGAAACAGCCATGGTATATAATCCAGCCAATTGGTACTCAACTCTAATTCTTTGTCATCTTTAAAAATTTGTATCGCTATAATTTTAGTGGAAAAATATCTTTCTCAATTTTGAGGAGGTAAAAATTAACCAAAAGCCAATGGGGCCGCCATTTTGTTAATGCGCACATAAATAACTAAATAGTCATACAGATTCACTTGAATACAACTATAAATAGCAAAGAAAAGAAAAAGCTGTAAACAGTAAATTTCGCAAGACCCAATTTTAAAGTTATGTTTGCTAAACGAATTAATAAGTTTTATATTTGGAATAAATCAAAGCAGGAAATATCAGACCACCTTTTAACTTTTACTCTTTTTATTTTAGCTCTTGATATCGAGCAAGCAAGCATTGAATTCAATATGTTAATTTGAAAGTAAAATACTCGAGCTAGCCTACAATACGAAAGCGAGAATTGAGTGTCATATTTCAATTCAGATATGCAGAGGGCAATTGGAAACTTTTTTTCCATTCTCAAATATTTCATAAATAGTGTCTTGCTTTGATGTGTTTTGTCCCCTTAAAACTGGTAGCTTAAGAACGCTTTTTGCAATCTGTCGACTTTCTTTATACAAAAAAACCTAGACATAAAATGTTTGTTGGGTTACTGCTATGGATTGCAAGTCATTTTTTCTCGCTACAATTTTATGCCCATTGAAACGAATGCTTGAATGTGCAACAGATATAATTAAGTGAATTCGTAAAAAAAAACCAAAAATAAAGTATTTCATTGTTTTCTTTTTTTCACAATGAATGTTTTGTCAGCCAAATTTCGGACGTCCATCTGTCTGCGTTTCATATGCGCGTTCATATGATTGTTATAATATTTACACAACAATCGCCATAATGTTGAGACAACTTTTGGTCCCAAGACATTCGTTAAAGCAATAACTTGTAACAGCATGTTGTTGTCAGCGTGTGAGTGCAGGCCTGTGCATACATATCGCCACAAAAAGCTGAAAGTACTGTAACTGATATTTTAAACTTTTTCCTATAAGAGACGTAATAACAAATTTAACAGCTAGGAAATGTTTTTTAGCAAAAGGTTCGATTATAAATGGCAATTGAGTTGTTCTGGAAAATGATAAGGCCACAACAAAATCGATAATAAAAAAAGAAATTTTAGTTATACCTTTATTGTTGTTCTATTAATTTAGGGTTGTCTAATTGACAAAAAAATTGAAGTCCAGTTGCTTTTCATAATACAGCCACTGTACTTTAAACTGTAGACTCATGTCATTTTCTTTGCTGCAATAAGTGCAGCATTTTAAATTTTGTTTTGCACAACAAATTAAGATGAGTGTGGGTTTTGCTAATTTTTTCTACTTATTTATAGGTTTGCTAACTTTTTCTATCAACATTAATCTCACTTAACCAATGAGGCTGCATTTTAAGAAAAACTTTAAGAAATTTATATATTATTTTGCTTTATTTATCATATGCACTACCTTTTCCATTTTTGTGACGACATGACTGCAAAACTTTATTAACAACAAGTATGAGAGACATACAGAAATATTGAAAAAATATTAAATGCTGAAAATCCAATTGAATTGCTTAAATATAAGCAATAATAAAAGGAATGTCTGGTCATCAGTTCGTACATTCGCTTCATTATCAGAGTCAATGTGCTTACAGTTAAAGTTCAACCTGTTTTAAATGAAAGAAATTTATTTAATTTGTATTACAACAATTGCGAAACGGCAAAGCATGTACATACATATGGGCCATCTTGAAAATGCAATTTGTCCGTAATTTGAAGGCAGTTTGTTAATTTGCAGTTCGTTGTGAGCTGCATTTTCCAGGAAATTTAAATAAAAATATAATAAATGATGTCCAAATTTGGACAAATTGATCGATTCCCATTCAGAAATGGGACTCATCGCTTTAGCTGAATTTTTTTCAGAAATGGGACTCTTCGCTTTAGCTGAATTTTTAATGTGGAGTCAGTTCGCATTTGCTTGTGGAATAATTTACGCTAAACACACCGTGGGCTCCTCTGCTTTCAAACAGTATTAAAGCACAGTATAACTTTTAGCTACAGAGGTGTTGGTAAATTTGCCACTACCTTTAAACTCCTTTTTCTATTCACTTCTTTCCCTTGACACTTGTAATTTTTATTCTCCTTGTATCTTGGTGTGTCGCTGTTACTATTTTAATTCAATTGTTTCTCAGCTTTTGGTCATAGCGGACCTATTTTTTGTGATACTTGGTTGTCGTAATAGGTGAATGCGTTTTCTTTTCTCTTTCTATTGGCTTATTTAAAGAACTTATTCCATGTTTATTAAACGTTTGTTTGAAAAATTATGTATAGATATTTGCCAAATGAAATCTTAACAAACATGATATATTTTTAAAAATAAATCCGTATACATTCGTAATAGGTTTGATCGTAGTCTTTATGTTGTGTGTAGTCAACGTTTTGCAATACTAAAGAGGTGGCATTAAATGTTGTTAACTGGATAATGTCAAAGGTAAATACACTGGACACTAAACAGACAAATTAACAACAGTTAATTCTGACTTACTTAGCTTTAAAAAATTAGTTTTCTGTTCTTATTTCATAATATTTTTGCTCCATTAAAAGTCCACAAACATTCCCCATTTTCATTAATTTTAATTTTATAGTCGAACTATACGATCTGCAATTATTAATAATTTTATCGCGCTTTCCAGTTCGATTTCTGCTTCCTCCAAATTGAAAAAGATTTTTTGTGATGAACTTGGAGTGATCAACATTTTTAAACACAAAGTTGAAGACTTACTAGCTGCTGTACATACTATAGCTGTTTCACCATCACTACGTCGCTCATCAGCACCCAAATTTGCTTCAAACCCAGGCCATGACTAATTGTATGCTGTTTTTAAGGGCAGCAGCGCATATCCATCCTATCACCTGAGCTCTTCATTACTGAAGGTCTATATTTAATCTTGCTGATCAAGTTTAAACTATTAATAACTTAAAATTATGAACAATTGTATGTCATGTAGCAAGGGAGAAGGGGAACATAAAATTCTTTATTCAATTTCGGGTTTAAATTGAAGTGATAAAAACCTTTTTACTGTGTTGAATGTCAGTGGCTTTTTATTATCCATAAAATTTCTGAGTTTAATATTGGAATGTAAAATTTTAAGTTCCAGCAGTCACAAGGGCGAAAAGTAATGCTAAAAAAAAAGAAATGCGGTCGGGGGACCCCCGTTAGGAACGAAGTTCCTTACCTCTTTTTTTCATCTTTGAATGTAATACAAGGTGAAATCTGTATGTTTTATTTTGTGTTGTTTTTAAAATTTTGAAATTTTATGATTCCTTAAATTTTTGGAACGTTTTCAAACTAATTGATATTTATTTGTATGTGTCTCCACTGCCAATCATACACAATTGCTTTTCGACAGCACACCAACACATATAAACAGCTCACACGCTTTCGTGACGATTTCTACTAATTTCCACTACCTGCAAGCCGCGTTAAGGAACTTCGTTCCAATAAATCGGAGCATCCAAATATATGTGATATTATATTAATTTTATTTTTTCAATGTCACCTAAAATTGCATCCTTTTAAGTTGGCAAAAGAAATTTTCTAGATATTTTATTCTGAAAATCACGTTCCTAAAATAAAAGTTCCAACTAATGGAACTAAAGTATCATGTGTGCTTTGAAAAATGCTGCTTGTTCCTGGCTTTTTAAGCAACAAATAAACAACAAATTGTTTACACCATGCAACTAACAAATTGTTGAGAAAAATGTATGTGAAAAGTGTATTTATTGCTTTATTTTTTTATATACTGACCCCAAAATTAAACATTCAGAAAATATTAAGCGGACCAAAAATGGGCGCATTAAAATAACAATACATGAGAAGAATTCTAATGCAAAATGTAATACATACATATATGTATAAAGAAATAGACATTCATGTTGTATATATGTATATGTACATAATTGCTAATAATAGCAGGCAAAAGCTTTATTTATGCCTGTGAACGTGTGTGATTCGAAAGAATGTTACGAGTTGGCGGACCACAACAGACTGGTCGTACAATATGCATAAATATTAAAGAAGAATTGCCAGAAAGTATATTCATAAATAAGAGACAAAATAAACAGGACGGTTTTCTAAATCCAAGAGCGTGCTAACGGTAGAAACTTTACGCTCCCAACACTTTCTTTTAAACCAGCTCGTTCACTCACTCACACATACACTAAAGCCCCGACTTGCGTCGTTCCGATTTGCGTCGTTTCGATTTGCGTCGCTTTTTAAAACTGGAAAAATTCGATTTGAGTCGTTGGGATTTCAAATTACGTCGGTTTGAGTTGCGTCATTTTGACCCCGATTTGCGTCGATTCGATTTGCATCGTTTTGATTTCGATTTGCGTCGCTAAATACGGTTACATTTTTTACTGCATCATTGTGGATTACCATTTTTAGCTTTTTATGAATAGTATACATACATATGTATGTATGTATGTAAATGAATTTAATTTTTATGTTTTATTTTTCTTAATTTATGGTTTTGTTGTTTCTTTATAATATACATATATAAACATTCGTTGAAGTAAATTAAATAAATAAAAACGTACTCATATTAGTATTTTTTTTTTTTTTTATCAAAAATACAACATTTTTGCTTTGTTTTCAATATTTTCCCCAACAAATTAAATTTCAGTGCATTTATATAGAAAAAAGTGATTCGATTTGCGTCGTTTCGATTTGCGTCGCGTTTCTCCAGTCCCCATTAACGACGCAAGTCGGGTCTCTAGTGTATTCGCATTCATACTCAAATTAAAAGGGAGAATACTCGTAGTGGTAAAAATGTATTTCATGCAATTAGGTATGTTTGTGGGTGTAATGGTGTGTGTGTGTGTGTGTGTGTGTGTGTGTGTCAACACAAGCTGGCATGATGACAGTCACTTTGCCGTTTAGTAAATTGTCAGTTGGTTTCATGCCTGCATTAACCAACATTAAGTATCAAAAGCTGAAAACTACAAAAAAGGAGAATCCACAGTGGGCTTGGTACAAGCTGCTGATAAAAGTAATCTCTCATTGAGCCAAGGCTACGTTAATTTAACAAAAAAAAAAAAATTCTTTTAATTGCAAACAAGATTTTCAGATTTTGTTTTTCCAAAAATTAAGGATGCAACAAATTTTTTATAACTAAGTCAGCAATACAGTTGACAAAACTGTTGACTTAGAAACACTTGCCTTTAGGCTTCCTTCAAAGATATTTATCAAAAAGGCTTTTAATGAAATAAAAATTTTTTTAAATAAATCCCATAAATCTTAAAAATAGAATGCTCAATTTTGGTAATGTTTAAAATTCATTTCGCTTAACATAAGAACGTTGATTCAATCTGTTTTTTTTGCATTAATTATTTTTTTTATTATTATTTTATATAGATTATTCTTTTATCAAATAACTTGCTTTGTGCCACTGTGCAGTACTGTTTTTACTATCTGCGATGATGTTGTTTAGATTTAATGCAGGCCTTTAAAAGCTTAGAGCGTATGATGAGTGTGGTGATAATGGAGGTTTTTCTTATTCTTGTTTATTGTTGGTTCACAAACAGGCCTTAAACACTGAGTGAATGTGCGTTTCCCACAAAATTTATGCGAATGTGTACGTGAACACATTAAACTTGTTGTTTTTAGGTTATCGAGGATACAACTTACTTGATATTGGGTCGCTTTAAAAAAAAAAACGTTTGTTTTTTCTTTAAGCTGTTTTCAGGTTTTTCTTTTTCACCATTTCATTTAGTTGCCATCGCCTGATGATGATGTGTATTGCAACATGTGGTTTTTCGCATCAGTGCAAAATGGCTAAAGTGTGTTTATTTCATTAAATAAAGAGATATATAAAGAAAAACATACATACATATATCAATGTTTTTCTGTCACAAAGTGGTCGCTTAAATGTGTTCACATGTTGGGTAATTGTTGTTTTGCTACTTTGTATGTTTTTAGGCATTTTCAATGTACATACTTAAGCGAAAAGTCAACCACCAGAAGGCAGGAGCCACTAAAGACGTGACGTTTAAGCTTCATCTGACCGAATACCAGTTTGGAAACATTTCGGATCATTATTGATGGCATCCAACATTCGAAGTTGTATTTTTTTAGTCTGCTTAATGTATTTATGCATCACAAATAATTATTACAGAATCAATTAAAAATAGAGAGTGCAAAGTTGTGCAACATATGGGTATTTCATTACTACAAGAGTCATTACTGAGAAAATTAAGTCTCTTGCGTGTTGATTCGAAATAATTTTAGTGGGACAAAAGTCCCTCCACTACTCAAATATCGAGTGGTAGTATTAAGTGCATTTGAAGCCAATATTGAATAAAAGTGCTAATGGTGAACATTTTACTCATTCAAAAGTACCATGGTATAGTGAGGAAGAAGGAATAAAATTGCATTTTATATGTAAGCACCACTAACGAGTAGAGTAAACAAAAAAGCCAGTATGATTATTAAAAATACTGTTGGGGAAAAGTTCACTCTGCAACTTTGGCAGTTGCAGACCTTTTCTTGAATACTTAACCCTTTTTGCGCCACTTAATTATCCGTGAGGGGACATTCCTTTCTCATTCATGGCCTAATTTTTCGTATTGAACTACTTGCCGAAATTTAAAAAAAATTGAGGGCTCTGTTACATATAAGTCCTTCCACTAATGGCTTCATACAACCATATACCACCACTACTTTACGTGTATAATATGTAAAAATCATGGTTGTTTAACAAAAATAAGTGTTACTTACTCTATCATTACAGAAATAAATATCACGGTTAAAGTCAACTTAATTTTTATCACTGATAGAAAGTAAAAAACTCAAAAATAAAACGAAACTATAACTTGAGCTGGGATACGTTTAGCTGCTTCCAAGCTATCATGCTTCCCATAAGCACAAATTTTTATTATACATTTAATTTTACTAAATTCCCATACTTGAGTATATCGAATACCAGCAGTCATCATTCGAGTCGCTATTTGTCATTTCATAAACAAGCAGTTGCACTTCCAATTGCTAATAAATTGTATAACCTCAGGAAAATAAAATGGGTAAATATCTTGTCATGCCCAGCCACCATTTTTATACCGTGTTCGTTAGCATTTATTAATCAACTCTTGAGTTTCTTGTAAAGATATGAAATGAGAACAGTGCTCAGTGCCATCGCATTTGATAGGCAACAAATAATACGAGTACGAATTTATTGCTTGTAGGATACATCTATAACCAACTTATAAAAGGAAATGTTTCTTATATTGTATAAATATATTTTGTTAAAAAATATTCTGTTTTTATTGCATTATCTCCCACTGTGCTACATGGTAGTACATGCATATGTACAACATCTGCTATTACACACATGTAAATCAAGCCTAAACAATCAGTTTGGCCATATGACTTTTTTGTTTGTTTTTGTTTCCAAAAAGGAAGCATTTAAAAGTTGTTCCGTAGTGTAACAAGTTTTTGCGGCGACTGTTGTTGCAGTCACCAGTTTTGTGGCCATGTCTTTGTTGCGGTTTTTTCAGCTGTAACTTCTATTAGTCTTGTGTTGTCAATTTTTTCTATTTTCTATTTTTTCTTGTGAACTTAAAACAATTTCTTGTTCTCTGTACCCATCAACATTTTGCATGCTCATATTAATGATCTCACCCAATAGCGTTCGTTCAGCAGGCTGCCATCCTTCTCTATATATTTAATTGTCCTGTAATACAATTGGTCTCTGCAGTGCACCCAGCAAACATTTGTAAAATATTCAAACTGTAATAATATACAGTGAATTCACAGGAAAGCAATATATTTTATCGTCAATGTCCAAAGTTTTATACAGGATCAGGATCTTAATTAAGTTTTTTTTAAGTTTAAAATTCAAACATAAATTTAGTCTAAAGCAACTCGCTGTACAAATGTTATTTGTAATTTAATTAATTTGTTATTATTCGAACTTTTTCTTATATTATTATTTTGTATTACATTTATTGGGCTCAAGTACGTTCTATATTATTTCTGTGATTGATATTACCTTCATGTGGGGAGAAACTTTCAACCGGTTCATATGCGATAACACATATTTATAAATAAAAAAGTTATAATGGGTGTGTTTGATATAATTAAGAATTTGGACCGAAAATATGCAACAACTTGGGTGACTGAGCGGCATGAGTGTCGCTGCTTTAGAAACATTAGCACTTGACTTCAAGGACGGGTGCTGACGAGAGGTGTGACGGCTTCGAAGCAGTAAGTTGTCCACTTAGCTAAAGATCTTTGATATTTTCTTTGTCTTGTTCAATTTAAATCAATCAGCAAAATAATATAGAACGCATGGGCTTACCTCATGAAATTTTTGGCATTTTCTTTACAGAGATACCAGATCGGTACATTAAAAAAAATCCTTCTTAAAACTGGTCAGCTGTATCTGACAAGCCAAAACAAATAGCTACATAAATAAGTACAAAATAAAGAAGCAAACATTTTGAAAGTGCGAAAATAGTTTTTTGGTGTTTTAAAAATTAAAAGTATTTTTTTGCATAGACATTTAAGGAGTACTCTGACGGACTTGGTATTCCTCTGGCAATCTCCGGATTTTTTTCCATCCAGCGAACAGGTGAACTGCATACATACAGATGACAATTGTTTAATATATTTACTAAATAAAACATAAAAATTAAATATAAGAAATAATTGCCCAATTCACAAGCTGTATTGTTGTTAAGTCGTATTTGGAGAGGCAATTTCAAACACAATTTTGTCTAATTTAATTAATACCAAACACAAGGATAACATAGAAAAAACTTGAGCCTGATAAACTAAATATAGAAATAATTATATAAGAAAAAGTTCGAATAATAGAAATTAATTCACTTTACAGTCGCTGGGCACAGCAGAACATTTGAAAAATTCTAAGAAATGAAATTTGAATTAACACAATTTTGTAAACTCAAATACATTTTCAAAGAATTTATGTTTCTCTTAAAGAATTCTGATTGAAATTTTCTCTCACGATACAGCTTAACAACGATATGACCAGCTTGTGTATTGGGCAAATATTGTATTTACTAAATGAAAAATATGTTGGATTTCTAGTTCTATTTCGAAGTAAATATAAAATTATCAAAAATCAAAATAAATGTAATATTTTTTCTATAAAAACTCCCTCTCGATAGCAAAACAACCAGTGATTGATTTTGACATTTGTGTTCGCAGCACTGACGACATGATCGATATAGAGGAATCGAATTTTGTATGAAAATACGATTCGTCTTTTCGACTTGTCGATCGAGTCATTGTTCGAATAAAAGCACGTCATAGAGGAACCCAAAACAATTTTCTTTCGCTCAGAAAGCGATTCGAATCGCACAATTTCGACATTGAGGAACAGACAGTCTTGCAACATGAAAAAAATGTTTTCTGTACTAAAAGGTTTGTTTAAACATTTCTGACTCTCTTTTTGTTCATGGTTAAATTTTAATCATTCGAGTCTACTGATGTGTTGATTAGCATCAACGAAATGTTGACGGCATATAGACGGCTAGAAAATACGGAAAAAAATAATAAGGCCCATTTTGAAACCTAAAATAGTAGTACAAGAAACAGAAAAACACGAAGATCATTTTTAATTTTCAGTCTGAGTCTGGATTGTGTGTACGTAACAAATTAACACTAATCAAAAAATCTGTGTAGCCACAGATTTTAAAATATCGAATCTGTTCTATCATAACTTTGAATAAAAATGAGAAAGCCCATCTGGGCAAACAAAAAAAAAAAAAACCGAAAAATATAAAATTAATTGGATGTTAGTGGGAGAATATAAAATATATTTCAATCAACGGAAAAACACAGTGATAAAATGGAAAGTTGATAGATATGATTAGCTGTGCTGTCAGTGCTGAAGAGCTTAGGTGGTACAATAGCTATACCCTGCTGCTTGAAAACAGTACACAATTGGTCATGGCTTGGGTGAAAAGTGATTTGGGTGCTGATGAACGTAGTGGTGGATGTACCCCAGCCAGTAAGTCTTCAACTTTACTTGTCTTGTCTTCTTTAGAAATGTTGATCACTTAAATTTTAGCTCAAAAAAATCTCTCTCAAGTTTGAGAAAGTCATGTCGAACTCAAGCCTAACGAAATTATTAGCAAGTGTAAATCATAAAGTTCAACTATAAAATTCACATCAGACTTTTTGCTTGTTTCTGTTTTGCGTATATGGTTTGTGTAGATGCATGTTAATCTAATAAATGTCATATGGTGATAGTCGTAAAACGAAGTTGAAAATTTATGCTAAAATTACTTTGGATTAATTATTGTGCTTGTAAGGTTTTCGTTGACCAAGTATTTCACTGATGACAATTCACAAGCAGCATGCATTTTAAATCACTTGTCTTCCGGAAGATACAGAGAAGAGTCTAACCAATTTTTTCGCCAACTTTTTTTTATTATATTATTATTATTTTTTTTTTAGAATTCTAAAAGCCTGTTTACTTGATGTGTTCACATGTACGTACATACGTGTTTAAGTGAGTTTGTATGTCTGCAACATGTTTAGAATGTTGCACAATTGTAACAGTTGCGGTTTGTCAATGCATTTATTGCATCTCAGTGCGAACGGTACATTAAAACATCTTGTGTCACAACTAAAATGATGCCATTTATATCTTGAATTTGTTGTTTCTTTTCTAGTAAATACTCAAATACTATGGTATGGTTTTGCTTGTACAGTTATTTAAACTGTGGCTGGTTTAGTTTTTCATTAAAGCCTTCTTTTATGTGTTACAAATCAAAACCAAATTAAGAACTTGATTTTGAAATTGCAAACAATGCTCGTTGCCTGCTATATAAAACCAGTTGAACGGTTTTTCCTTCTAAATAAGTTGGCCAATGTTGCGTTATATACACAGATGCTGTTAATTGCAAACGGTGACTTAATGAAAAATTATTTTAGAAATCAAGAAAAAAAAAATATTAAATAATTCTGTTTGAGAAATTTATGTTATGACGTAAACGTGTTTAAAAAGACCAATGAAGTAAATGTGGGTCAGGTTGAGTCTTTTCTCTCTCTCTTTCTCTCTGTCTTAAGTTTACTTTGAAAGTTTGAATAAATATTTAGCTAAAGGATTTTACGTCAGAAAAGTGGATTTTAAACTTTGCATTTCATAAAAATTTTGGTTTTGCATTGTTTTATTTTTAGGTTGTAATTTAAATAAATGATTGCTAATAGATTATAGCTACTAAAGTACACAGTTTTGATTTTAATGCTAAGCTGTACTGTATATCGTGCACTGGACATCTTTTTTTTCGCTTCCCTAGTTGTTTATTTTGTACTAATTTAAGTTTAAATAATACTTTACAACTCCTAGGAACTCAATTTTAAGAACATTTACGGTATTCAAAGGGTCGTCCTAAAGTCAGAAGTCTTAAAATAATAGCACGAAAATATATGACTGCTGTGAGCAACCTGTCATAAAGTAGTGCGCTATTTAAAATATGAGTCAGCTGTTAAAAAAAAGGAAGCCATTTAAATATTTTTGTTCATAATGCCAAAATAAAAGAAAAAAACTAGCTATTAGATGTTTTGATAGCTGATGCAAATAAATTTGAAATGAAATATGTCAATATTTACGAACATATACATATGTATATATTTTATTGCATTTATTTCTTAAATGATATTAAATTGAATAGATAAATTTATTCAAACAAAAACAGCTGGTGCCGGTTGAACGGAGTCGATTCATGTTTTGGACGGCGACCAGTACACAAGCGTTTGTGGGCTGCCAGTCTTCTAAGATTAGTATCTCATTTTTAGGTGAAATGCATGGACATGGATGTTGATATAAATATCTGCAAAACACACACATGTGTACATTCGTATCGCACACAAACATATTTAGTCCACACCATCACACTTTGTGAGCACACATTTCATTTTTACCAGATCGTACGACTGAGTAGGATAGTAAAACAAGGCCTTCAGCTTTAAACAAATGCATTCTTGTTTGGGTACATACATACATATAAGCGTTATGCGCATATAAGGGGTTTTTTATGTATATATAAAATATTTTTTTAGAATATAATTTGCCACAGGTAAAGAATATCACCGGCTCGACGAATGCGTTTTAGCCGTTCGCCTCAGATGTATGCTGTTAACTTATGACGAATCACTAAACACAGTCGATGAAGTCTTATTAATTTATGACTATTTTTGTTTGCAGCACAACAACAATTTTTTTAAACTATCATAAAATGTTAGTACTTTCTGTCATTATAACACAATATGAGACCGTTTGAATACCGTAATTATTTTTAAAAATGTGGTATCGTTGTAAAAAATTTTTTGAATTAAAGCAATGAAGTTTCGCAACAAAAAATTATAACATCTGAGTACTCGGGCATGCCGTAGCAACTAGAAATTAGAGGGCAAACTCATTTGCTTTAAGAACAAGAAAGTTTTATTTATTTATTTATATAATTAATTAAGGCAATGGAATAAATCCTTGCAGGCTATAGAACAAAAAGTTTACACTAGTTTATAATTTCTCGCAAAGCATTTCAAAATATTGTAACTATTTTTTGAATTAAAATATGATTTAATGAAAAGTCAAGGTTGTTAAAAGCTTTAAAAATGGACGTGTTAATGGATCGGCTAAAGCATAGTTTGTTCTACAAGTCTTGACATTTAGGGGCTTATAATTTCGTGTATTTCGACATGGAGTATTAAATTGAAAATTATGCAACAGAAGTATAGAAAAATGTTACTATTATTAATACTTAAAGTAAAAGATACATTTAACATTGTACGATGGCTTTCCAGGGTTGGTAAGTTAATTAAAGCAAGTGTAGTGTATACATACTTAGGTTTACTACTGTAGCAATTTAAGAATTTTGTACGACATTGAACTTGAAATTTAATTCAGCTTATTTGTAAAAAGAAAAAGACTTAAGAATTTCAGCCATTAACCTAAAAGCCAATGACTTAATGTTTTTATGTTGGGTCAGCATTAATAAGTATTCAAGTAATTTTTGTTTGTGTAAAAATAATTTCTAGAAGAATGAAAACTGTAATATGAGGTTCGATTGAATGTAATAAACTGTGGGCATGGGAATTGTTTAAAAATCCATATGTATACTTTATATTGATTTTGTTGCTGGATTTGTTGCCCGAAAGAATTTCACATCAAACAATGTTGCAATAATGTGTCAATGGTTTATGGGAACCAAAACTAAATTTGCTAAAGCCATGGGAACAGCAAATCAAATATTGAACTGTTGGTATCTCAAAATAATGCTGACCTATAGAATAAGTTAGTATATAAGTTGACAATTTTGGAAAATAAAATCAGAAATAATTAATCAAGCTAAAGCAAAGGAAGCTGAACTTCTTTCTCTTGAAATCGGCACTCCTGGTGCTGAAGGAAAGCGGCTGCAGAGCTTAGAAGTACTGAAAATACACATCATAAATTTAACACGCACTCACCACACAAGTCCACTAGCATATCGTGAAAGATCTATTTCGTTACTCCAATTCAAACCGAGAAAAAAACTGCTTTGACAGTGTATATTATAATATGTATCCCAGATTACTGAGCGCTATTCTAAGACATGCCTAACTAAGGCTATGTAAAGCAGTTTGGTGGTATATGGATCCAAAAATTCCTTTGCCCAGCGCTTTATAAAAGAAGTCGAATAATTGGAGCTGTGACAGGTCATCCGCAACTACTGGAACATCTTAACTGCATACAAGTAGCGCAAGGTGATTAATGTAGAGCATGTGGGGAGGAGAGTGAGCCATTTGATGTATGTTTTAGTGCCTCACCTTCTCACAAATACGGTCCCGATATCTTTGAAAAGATACCTTACCAGACATGTCCCAATTACTGGGCATATGCGGGAGAAAATTAAAAAACATTGTGAATGCCAAGGAATTCTTTGGACCTATGAGTCAAACTGTTTGTTTTGTCTAAATACTCGCAGCGCGCATTAAGCCTATACTGGCTTAGATATATAGTACACAACATGGGGAAAAATTCTCCCCTACAAAGAATCTGAACTAACTCAACCTTTATCGAAATATTATTCTACGTTACATTATCTATACAAATATTACATTTTTTACAACTATTGGCCAGGTCAATACAACTAATCCTTTATTAGTGCACACTCTATAAAATAATTCACTCATATAGCCGATAAAAACTGATGACTCGGAGACACTCGGGGATGTAAGCTTCCATCAAGGCTGTTACACTAAATTTCTCATCCACATTAGTAGGCGTAGATGGTACCCTTCAACCAACAATGTCGCTAGTTGGAGTCACACTTGCTTGCTGCTTTTGACGCCAATTCATTTATTTTTCCACATATGTCAAACTGTCGATTTTAATATTTTATATTGCTAGCAGTTCGTTTATCCATTTTGAATTCAAATACTGGTATTTTTTCTACCAGTTGCTTTGTAGGCAGGAGAGAATGAATATATATTTTCAGCATTTGAATTTGCTTAATTTCTTTGCTATTTCTGTTGCTCTATTTTGAATGTAAAGCACAGCTTTCATTTCTTTCAGCTGAGTTTTTGACCAGGTACCCTTGCAATGCCCCGTCGTCAGGCATCGCAAGAATTAAAAGAAAAACGGAGCACCACGCAATGTTTTGTAATTTTTCCTATAATTAAAAAAACTATTTTTTAATTTTAATAACAATGTAGTATAGTTTTGATCTAATGAAGCCAATAATAACTAATTTTCGACTTGAGCTGGCCCAATATACAATATCTGAACTTATTGTGTAAAAGTAGACCCGATATAATGCGCAAGGGATTTTATAAACATGGACTTAGTATTTTTTAATGCATTTTACTTAAGTGTAGAACAAGAGTTTGTTGCCACTAGCCTCTTTGCAGACAAATGTTTATACCAGATTAACTTATAAACGGATAATAAGAGCCGAAAAAAGTTCACGTAATTGATTATTCAATAGTGAGGTTTTTGCTCTTTTCGTGCTAGTACAAATATATGCACCACTTTTAGTAGCATGACTTTCTCAAACAGTTGCTACTTTTATCTGCAGGGCATTTACAATGTTACACACATCTTTGCAATATCTTAT
This sequence comes from Sturmia bella, assembly GCA_963662145.1. Taxonomy (NCBI): domain Eukaryota; kingdom Metazoa; phylum Arthropoda; class Insecta; order Diptera; family Tachinidae; genus Sturmia; species Sturmia bella. The sequence continues at coordinate 25,702,516 of OY759171.1, forward strand.
TTTATCCCAACACCTAATTTTAGACGACATATGAAAATGTACCATCGCTGTAAATTTTTGTTTCCAAAAACAAGCTTTTATATTTAACTTGCCATATGTTATCATACATCAGTTTAAGACTTACTTTAAATAATTTTTGTTCATTGAATTATATTTTCTGACGCTGAAACAAATTAGATCTGTCTGCTCTACAAATACTGATGAACATTTCTTTGCGACCTTAATACGTGTGAGAAATTTCTAGAATAATTTTAATTGCAAGCAACACCTTAAACGAATATGCAATTTACTGCAAAGTGTAATTTGAAAACAAAATATCACGTTCTGGATGGAAAAGAAAGAAGTAAATCGCAGACATCATGAGTTGGCAAGGATACAAACAAGGATAAGATAGCATATCTGCTTTCTTTTTAAAAGCATTAAAAGCAACAACAACAAAAAACGGATATCAAAATCAAGGCACCAGACCTAAATGAAATACTAGTGAACGATAGAATAAGGAAACAAATACATCAGACATTTGTTTATATAGACTGAATAATTTTAACACAAGTACAGGATTAGATAAAGCATTATTTACATTCAAACATTGAAGTAAAAATATCAGAAAGAAGCTGCATAAGGAAAGAAAAAAAATTCAATCTTGTTTGATACATTAAAAAAAAATCTTTAAATGTAAAATGGTAGCATACTTACACACGAACATATACCATTGGAATCTACTAGAATAATCAATTCCTCAAAGTTAATTTTAAATTCATACTATTTAAAAATGCAACAATCCTGTTGCATTTTTAAGAATACACATGTATGTATGTACATATGTATGTATGTATAAGTTGATAGAGGTTTATTAAACCAATAGGGATAAATTAATCGGTTTGAGTTTTATATGTAAATACATATGTATGTATGTGAGTGAGTGTGGGAATGCTGGCTATTGAGCAGAGGAGGGAAGGTGTATTGAGTACTTACATATGTATATGTATGTGTATGTTATGTATATTTTATGTTTGCAATTGTATTTGTTCGTAAACACTTACATTTGTCTGCACAAAGAACTATAATGAAAATTTTGCACATTTTTAATTATGTATATTTTTCAAGCTTGTAGTGAGTATTTCTTCTTTTATTTGTACGTGCACGTGCACGATAATGCAATGTATCGGCAATGCCTAGTATGGGCAATTCTATAAAGAAATGAAATTTAATAAAAATTTTATTTTGATTCTAAATAAAGTAGGCGAAGAGAATCTATTCTCTTTTATTTGAAACATCAGCTTTTAAAACTGTTCTGCGCTTAATTTGTAGATGTTTGCTGTTTACAGAAACGACATGTGTTTTATTTGATACCGAGTTCCGCTTAGAGCTCCATCTTGAGCGGAAATATATCAAACAGAAACCACATTTAAAATGTAAAGTTGTTTTTGGATAAATGCATTGAAAACAAAGCCAAAAGGTTTGCGCTCGGCTAAAAGCGCTATAAAAAATCTTGATTAAATGTTATGCTATACGGGCTGTCGGTCATGAGACCGGCCCACTTAGGTCCTAGGTCCCGTTGAACTAATTTTTTATGTTTTTTTTTTTTCACAAAATTTATTTGGTTTAATAAATGAGCTCAAGGTCACTGTTGTTGTTCAATAAATATATTTTCTATTTATTGATAAATTATTCGATATTTCGATATTTCATTGTGTATCTTCTTCAGGAAAATGTGTTTTCCAATAAATAGAAAATATATTTATTGAACAACAACAGTGACCTTGAGCTCATTTATTAAACCAAATAAAATTAAATAAAAAAGGTCGAAGAACGAGTATCTAGAACATTTTTCACAAAATTGTATTTCAGTTAATCCGATAACTTTTATATATTTATTTGAGCTTAAGGTCTTTTTGAAATTTGAGTATTTATTTTTGTCAATATTTCGCTCTCCTTCGGATAGCTTCTTCAGCACAATAATAATGAAAAATGTTTTGATTGGTTTTTTTCAAAAAACAAATCAAAACATTTTTCATTATCATTGTCCTGAAGAAGCTATCCGAAGGAGAGCGAAATATTGACAAAAATAAATACTCAAATTTCAAAAAGACCTTAAGCTCAAATAAATATATAAAATATAAGAAAAAAAGGGGTCAAATAACTAAATATTAATCTGATAACTATATGTTTGGTGTTTTTAATCATGTACCCCACAGCGATACATAAATACTTATAAATATGTTTTTAAAAAACTTCGGTAGCATATTGTCAACATTTTCCGTATGTACCGACCCCGTATCACATCTCCCCAGAGGGGGACTCCAATACAAAAATAAAATAAAATAAAATGTTAAGTCGGACGCCTCGAAACCCATTTTTTTTTTATATGGTAATGGAAACTTTTTCCTCATCGAGGGCACAATATTGATTGCTAAATCGATCCACCTAATGTCCCTGCAAAATTATCGTGAATTAAACACATGTTATACTTTTGACTCGTCTAGAGGCTCCTTAAGACAGGTTAGGATAATGACGGAAGACTTTTTAAAAGTATTATATATGTGGGAGAAGGTAAATGAAGGCTTTATATATTCAGAAAAAATGTTGGCGACCAGAGGTAGTCAGCATTTTACCCCTGTTGTAAAGCCATTGTGTAAACTCCTTTTGCCAACCTCGATGAGGGGCCCCCCGCCCCAAGCTCCTAATTTCTTGGACCATTCATATTTTCTTCGAATTTTATATTTTATATTTATGTATGTATATGTATGTGTGAAGGAGACTTTGGTTTCTGTTTTCTCTGCAAGCGGTAATTGCCCAAACTCAACCAGTAAAATTACTAGTGCAGAAAATACTGGTTCGAAAGTTGCTAGAGGATTAATGAAAAAAAAATATTACATCAAGTACTTCAGTGCACTTTAACATAAAAGACCATACTTGGTGTACTTTTTCTGTTGGTACATGAAATTTTAAATATTAAAAAATATTGAGTGACAATTGTAAAATGTTGCAAAAATAAATCAAAAAGATATTTTAAGAGAACGTCAGTAAAATAAACTAGTTAATATGAGAGTAAAGTTATATATAACCGAAAAAAAATTTAAATAAATTAAATTAAAATTAATTGTACTAGTATCCAATGTACTAGACCATTGTCACTAGTAACTTTTCTAGCACATTCAGCATAAACTTGAGCATTAAAATAGTACAGGCAAGTTTACAGCTCAGAACCAGTACTGATGACTTTCACACTAGTGATAATTTTAGTTCGATGCTAGTCCCATCCCCTGCAGGGTAATTAAACTTTATTTTTAATAATAAATACTAATGTATTTATAGGTATTTATGTATTTATACTAACACACGTTCTTCATCAGCTTATTATAGAGTCCTATGCACGAACATGTTGTTACATGTTCTCTCTCTCTCTCTCACTCTCTCTCTCTCTTTCCCTATCTCCCTCCTTAATGTTTTCATTGTTATTCTTAATTTTCAGGTGTGCATTATACGTTTTATATAATTTACTTCTAGAAACTCTCACACAAACACACAGCAAAATATATACATATGTATATTTTAACGTAGCAACATGCACTCCAACATGAACAATGAACTCAGAAAACTAATTTCTTCTGACCGGGTCGAGCAACCAACCAGCTTTAATTCGAATTTTAATTATTATATACGAGTGGCACGATACTAAACTGAAATGAAATGAAAATTCTACTATTTTTTTTTTTTTTTTAATTTGATCATTTTTCTTCATACACAAAGAACCACCACATTGTACTGAATGAAACTTATAACAATAAATACAAACGTTTTCGTTTAGAATTTAATGTAATAATATGTAGTAATGCAATCTAGAGATAAAAATTGCTTTAATAAATAGAAATCTAATTAGGTTACCATATAATAGAGCAAACATTGGAACTTAAAGCAGAAAAATTATGTGTTTTGGTGGGAAACAAAATGATGGTGCAGAGAAGAAATAACGTTAAATATTGTAAATTGCTGATACAGGTTCGCAACAACTTTAAAACTACATCATATATCTTCAGTTTTAGCTGAATGTTTTAAGTGAATGAATGAAATTAATTCAAATCAAAAAGGACAATCTGAAGTTTGAGGAGTACAGTGTCAAAATATTCGGCTCAGCTTTATTCGAATAAGTTTCCGAATATATATACATAAATGTTTAAAATTGTTTTTGGCAAATTTATGGTAAAATAATTTTATACCGCTATTTATAAAAATATTTATTGCCATATTTAAAAGCGAAGTGCGTATAAATCAAAATTAAAAATTGCCCGAATAAATTCTTATGCGATTAAAGTCTGTTAGCATATATCATATGTTAGCATATATCAGAATTAGAATACTGTAAAAAGCCATACAAAAGCGTTTTTATTTTCCTGGAGGATCTCTAACTTAAAAGTTTAAGCTGTAATGTTCTGATTTGCTCCAAAATGCAATGTGATAAATTTAGTGCAGTAGATTCATATATATTTTTTTCGACCGCTTTTCTAAAACTCTCTTCTTATTTTTTTATTTGATGTTTTTCTTCAATCTATTTTTTATTTCTTATTTCACCATCTGCTGTTTTACCAAGGCACAAAAAGCATTTGTCATTATTACTCGTATGACATGCTACAGATTGTGGTTAACTCAAGTTATTTGTATGAATAATGGTCTTATTATTTGCCAACCAGGTAAAAGGAGGTTTGACTAGTACAAAACAAAAACACCTACATTATTATCATGTTAACAAGCTTGAGAGCTTAATTGGTTATATGGAAAAAATACGAAGGATTTTGTGGTGAAACTGTTAAGGATTTAACACTCCTGTTAGACGGAAAAAAGAAAATTTTGATACGTAACACATTAAACTTACAGTTTTAGTTAAGCAAAATAAAGAATATTAAAACTTAGTTTTAATTTATTTCGCTGTCAGTTGAAAGTAATTTGTTTTTAGTATATAATACGTATATATGAAATAATATAGAAAAATAAAATCAAGACAAGCTAGAGGAAAACTAGCGAATTCAAAACAGCTCGCCCATGATCTGAACTCCAGTACTGGCTTCTCTGGATTTCACTTTTATAGTTTCTTTAAAAACCCAACTAGTGAAATCAATAACTTAAACTGAATTTGCTACCGAATAAATAACTAATAAAATAGTTAATAATTTTATCGGGCTTTCTAGTTCGATTTTTACTTCCTGAATATTGAAAAATAGGTGTTGTGATACAATTGGAGTATTTAACAATTTTAAAGAACACAAGAAAATAAAGTTGGGGACTTACTGGCTGGAGTACCTTCTATGGCTGTTTCACTTCCCCCACGACACTCAGCAGCTCCCAAATTGTTTCGAGTCCAGGTCATGACTAATTGTATAATGTGTTTTAAGCTACAATATGAGTTCTTCGATACTGACTATCTATATTTATTAAATTTTATTGACTAACTTTCCACTTTATCACTGTGTTTTTCTGTTGGTTTTAATATATTTTTATATTCTCGCACCAACATCCAATTGACTTCCAGCTGATTTTTGTGTTGCAAACTTTATGCCCTGCTGAGCAATTGCGAGCTGATGAGCTTTCAAGGAAAGTTCCCTTGATAACAGCCTGACAAGCACAGCTAACTACTGCTTCTAGCTTGAAGAACAGTCAAAATACACAACACAAACGCGAACAAGGGGTGACAGCATTTCAAGCATTTCTACCAACACAATGAATGAAATGTTTGTTGGCATTGTGTTTGTTGTAGTTATGCGGCTACCTGGTATTGAGATATCTTGTTTCATAGGAATAGTTGAAAAGTTTTTGAAGCTAATATTTAACACAGTATGAACGAGCTATAACGAGATCTTTTAAAAATTAGTCAATTCTGGGAATTATATTGTGCAGTATTATGTTTAACCTAGAAATGTTTTTATTTTGCGGTTTTCAAATTTTTTTTTGGAAATTGAAACAAAAAGTGCGTTTTTCAATAGTTTTATGTTTACTCATGCGTCTACCTCACCACTTTCACATCTCAAAGACACCGCCAAAAAGTGGTATTCCACTGCCTAGGTGGACATACGGGCCTCCAACAAAGGATGTTCATAATACATCTTTTTAGGTCTAAAAATATACCTTATTAATGTTTTCTGTCTTTTTCAGCCATCTATATACCGCCGACATTTCATTGATGCTAATCAACTCATCGATAGATTCGATAAATTCTTTATTCATGACAGTAGTATTGGCTTAAGGTAATGTTATTATAGCACATGTTATAAATGCTGTAGTGACGACAATCTGGGGGCCAAATCACCGCATTCGAAATCGAGTCTTCTTTCGTGTGTACAAATATTTCGACGGCTGTAATTTTTTGGATCACAGTATTCGATCGCAATTAATATTGTCTACTACTATTTTTTCGTACATCGCAGTACGCATATGACAATAAAGAAACAAAACGAAAAAGGAAAACAAAATATAAATAAATTGGTGAAAAACTTCAAGATAAATGAATCCAAATTTGTTTTTATGTTTCTCATCTTCGGAATCGTAGGATGAGTCCAATATTGTCATTATAAGTAGGAGCATTCGTGACAAAAGCAATCCTTTTTCATTGCCAGAAGCTGAGTAAGTTGTGAGTTTAAAGCAATAGATTAGAACTAAATGTTTCATTGTTTGTACATAGATTCAAAAGACGTTTTCGGCTCTCTAAGGAAGCTTTTGAATACGTTTTATCGGAAATAAATATCTCTGGTCACATGTCGACGAGCATACCACCCGTATTACAGCTTGCCGCTACATTGTCCCTTTTGGCCAGTGGCAGCTTTCAGCACACGACCGGGAATTATTTTTTAGGGGGGTTGGCACAAAGCACTATGTGCAAAGCGGGGAAAAATGTAACAAATGAAATACACTACTTAGTGGGAAATCTTTTTCTCGGTATTCACTTTCCCTAAAAACAATAAAATTTATATTTTTTGAATTTGTTACATTTTATAAATGAGCTTAAGGTCACTCAATTCTCAATAAATACATTTTCTATTTATTGATAATTTTTTTCCGATATTTCGATACGCCTTTGTGTATCTTCTTCAGGAAAATGTGTTTTCTATTATTTGATAAATTTTCAAATTTCAAATTAAATGTTTGTCATTAAGATTTGTTTTGAAATTTGAAAATTTATAAAATAATAGAAAACACATTTTCCTGAAGAAGATACACAAAGGCGTATCGAAATATCGGAAAAAAATTATCAATAAATAGAAAATATATTTATTGAGAATTGAGTGACCTTAAGCTCATTTATAAAATCTAACAAAGTTAAATAAAAAGGTCGAAGAACGAGTATCCAGAATATTTTTTAAATTATTTCTTTAATTTTTTGTCGCTTCTTTGTTATTGTATTTGTTTTGCTGCTAAAAGCTAGAGTTTATTTGTTTTCGATAGTGTAGTAACAATCGAGTACAACATCGATCAGATGCGTTTCGATAGCGAGTCCTGTCATCCACTCGATTTCGAATGCCGCGATTTGCCCCCTGAATAGAACTCAACTCTATCTTAGCTTAAATTTTTGTTTACTGAATACCAACTTGTATTATTTGAATGTTCATTTTTTTTTTCTTCTCCCATAAAAACTTCGATATTTTATTATCAATTTGCATATTTAGTTGGAGTTCTTGTTATTAGTTTGAATTTTCTCAATATTAGTTTGTATTTCTCAATCTCAAAAACACTTTCTTCTATATTCTCAATTTTATCTAAAAAGGGTCTTGGAATATCAAAAAAAGCATTGGAATTGTTTTCCTTTTTGCCTGCTGCAGCTTAAAAATGTAGAAAAATTATCGGACGTTGTATTCAATCTTCCATGTCAGCTTTTTGTTTGTCCGATTTCCAAAGAATAAAATGTATGACCCAACTGCAAGTATCCCCCCAACACAGAAACTACTTTTAAGGGCTTCTGCAAAACTCCTACGTTCTTGGAGCCTGTTTAACAGGCTTATGCATCATTTATGTTCTGCGTTAATATTAAAATCCTTAATGCTGCTACACTGTATACATATGTAGATACATAGAAGTACACTGCTCCTCATGTCACACGTGTGGATTTTTTGTTGCTCAGAAAATTGTTTCATTTTTTTTCATTTTCGCTTCCATTTCAATTGTGAGTTCTTCCATCGATTTGTACGAAAATTGAAATCGTGATGCCTGCGAAAAGATAAAAGAGAAAGAATATTATTGAATAGTGAACGAAAAAGATATACAAACAACTGTATTAGTACAAGTTGCAATTGAACGACTATCAATTCTTGTAGAATTGTTCAAACTAAATTGATTGAATCATGTTTGCAGAACTCAGTGTTGTTACACAAACACACACACACACACACACACACACATCCACCCTCCAGTTAATGGTTTTTACAAGATGACTTCTAAAGCAATTACAAAACTTAAAGTTTCAAATGACATTGAATGTTCTTTGTTAAGCTTCAATTCATAAATAACTGCTTCCATGTTCTAAATAATTCAAGAGATTAAATATTAATATTAATTCTTGTGCCATTTTTCTATAGTTCTGTTTTGTTATTATTATTCTTTTTTTTTTAATATTAAGTCTGTAGAGAGGTTAAAGTTAAAACATACTGAAATTTAAATTAATCTAAAGTTATTTTCTGTCAAATATTTAGTTTACAAAAGGCTTAAAGCTGTAATTTGCTGCTTCTTGAAAAAAAATTTTTTTTACTCATAAATTGATTGAAAAGATCAGGAAGTGCACTTCAAACGCCCATTTTCATAATAAGCCTGAATAACTTTAACTCGTTGCTTGATTTTGTATCTTTCCATAGTTTAAATTGAAATAGTTTAAAATTGAGAAACGTTAAATGAAATGTAGAAGAAAACTTGGCATTTAGCTGTGGTTTATATTCAGCATCGTCCCTTAAAATTTATGCACTCTTACATGAAGTCTAATACAGCTGTTAGTGAGCACACTTACTGCTACGTGTAGGTCTATTTCAAGGTTATTTTCTCTTTGGAAGCTTGAACATGAATAAGTGATTATTAAAGTCAAATCCTGGGTATACTATGAATGGTTAATAGATTTCAAAAACAAACTCGTCCCTGGACCACAGACCACCACTGCATATTGGAACGAAGTACCTTAACGCGGCTTGCTGGTAGTGGAAATTAGTAGAAATCGTCACGAAAGCGTGTGAGCTGTTTATATGTATTGTACTGTCGAAAAGCAATTGTGTATGATTGGCGGTGTCTCCACTGACAGCAGCGGAGACACCTACCAATAAATATTAATTAGTTGGAAAACGTTCCAAAAATTTAAAGAATCATAAAATTTCAAAATTTCAAAAACAACACAAAATAAAACATACAGATTTCACCTTGTATTACATTCAAAGATGAAAAAAAAAAAACGTAAGGAGCTTCGTTCCTAACGGGGGTCCCCCGACCGCATTTCTTTTTTTATTGTCTTCGTTCCTACAACGTCCTTTGACTATAGGCTCCTGCAAGCAGGGCTGAATGCCATCATTCATCACCCAAGCTATAGCGCTATCGCTATATATAAATACTACAAAGTATATATTTTCCATCAGACTACAGCTTAAGCCCAGTTCAACCTTCAATCTGAAGGCATCCGTAGTCAGCATGACTACAGAAAACGTCAATGCCATTAACACTACCCCTTCCAGCACATTTTCTTTGCGTCATGCAGCGTTTTTATTTCATAAAATAATTCAATTATTTAAACTTTTTGTCTTTTAAAACGTTTAAGCGCATCTGCCTGGCATTTTATTATGTACGAAATCAAAATAAATTACATCATCAATGTCGTTATTAACATTAATAGTATTGACTGAAATATTGGTTTGCGGCAGACTTCTGTGGTAAAGCCCTGAACAACGAGCGGTTGCGGTAATAAATATATGAATGCATGTATGTATGTATGTATGTATGTATGTATGTATGTATGTATATGCTTACCTCTGTGCCGGTTTTGCATTAATGGTTAAAGGGATGGATGTTTGGTTGCATGTTTATTTGTTCGTTCGTTCGTTTGCTGCCATCGATTGGCATTTAAAGTCATTTTTTTAGGGCACAAAGTCATCTGCTTACAAAGATGACAACGTAGTTTTGTCATTAATTAATGTGATGTTTTAATGACAAAATGACTTGTTAATGAGTTTGTTGGTTAACGCACACACACACACACACACACACACACAAGCATTCATATACACATAGACAAGCAACACAGAAGTTGTTGAGGCCAAAGTATTTGGTCATGTTAATTACACACAAATTAAGTGATATATTAATGTCTATATTCAAATATTTTTTCAAATGCCTCAAGTTACGTTCACATTGGATAGTGGCGAAAAAGTGTGACCACTACTTGTGCGGAGCCTTCTCTTTTGAGAAACTACAGGAATTGAATAGGAAAAAGGAAATAGAGGATAAAAACGTCTAATAACCCGTATTTTAAAGCTTTGTTTAAATAAATGGAAAGTGAAACGTTTTCAGATTATAACAGAATAAAAGTTTATTCGAAAATTTCGAGTTAACCGTATTTCAGTATTCAACTACCGCTATAAAAATTTAGCTTTTCAAAGCGTATGTATAAGTTTTGTGTTACAACGAATTTATGCCAAAAAATTACTACTTTTAAAAAATTCTCAGTTGCGTAATTGAAACCTAGTTTTTTCTGCCGAATTATGGTGTTCTACCAATTTTATTTATATATATTCTATTTTTATATCATGTGATCTAGAGATTATTAAATAAATTATTCAAGGTTAAGATCTGTTTTTTTTTTTTATAAAAAATAATTGGAAACAATTATATTTATTTATTTTCAATATTTCGCCAACGATTTGCTACCATCTTCTGGAATACAATTATAGCAAATAATTATTATTACCCGAAGATGCTAACAAATTGTTGGCGAAATATTGCAAATAAATAAATATAATTCATTCCAATTATTTTTTATAAAAAAAAAAGATCTTACTGTAAATTTTAATTTCATTTAACTTCTGTGTTGTAATACATTTATATTAAATTACTTTTTCAGGCTTAAGTTCAACCCTTGGTTTGTCACTACTTTTTAATTAATATCAATTCAGTAAAGAAAAGTAAAATTTAATAGCTATGTAGGTGGACAACCGGCTGTTTCTGGGTAGCAAACACCCTTCATCGGCACCCTATGAACTTTGGACGTGTCAAATTTCACAATTTTGGCACAGCCGCTTTAACCACTCGGCAACCAAAGCTCACGCAATTTTACTTTCTGTTTGTATACTTAATTAACATTAACCAAAGCAATGATATTTTTGTTATTAATAAAAGTATATTAATTAAAAGTAGTGACAAAACCAAGGGTTGAACTTAAGCCTGAAAAAGTAATTTAAAAAAAAAACATCTTAAGCTTAAATAATTTATTTAATTTATGTATGTTTGGTATTGCAAAAAGTTTCATAAGCAAATACTACTACCTGCAGCTTATGCCCAAAACATTAATATAACATCATCTGCGAACATGGTTAACTTGCGTTTAAGCTGGTGAAACTTTAAATCAGTGACAACTTAAACTTTTGTTCTAAAACGTCTATCGGAAACGTTTTATTTTTCATAAATACCGATGACAGTTTTCTAATTTCAATCTTCGTTTTTATAGTAAATAAAAATAAAATTATTGTTAATGAATTTTTAATGGGTGCGGAAAGCATTTTTTATGCGAAAACAAAATTTGCAACTATTCAGTCCGTTGCTGCGGTAGCCTTGCGCAGTTGCAGTATTGCCATTATTATTGATTTCGCAATGTCGATATTTTTGTTAGTTTGGTTTATGCTCAAATTTTAAAGCGGAAATATAAAATTTATTTATAAATAAATTTTACATAAATAAATTTTACATAAACGTTTTTTTTTTTTTTTGTTTATCTCATTTTTTTACAATAGCGGTACTCAGCGTTTGGTGCGTTTTTGGTTGCATTTGCGATTATATTGCAACTGATATTGAGCACCCTTTTTAACAACTTTGCAAACTTTATTGCACTCCAAATAACAGCTGATAAATTAATACAAAATTTTTAAAAGAGATTAACACCGGTATTCATAAAAAATAAAACGTTGCTCAAATACATTTTAGAACAAATATTATATGAAACATTTGTTGTAAAATGTGTTTCAACAATGTTTTATTTTTTATGAATACCGGTGTAAGTGTTTGCATGTATGAATGTATGTATGCACATATTTGTTTTTTATACTTACCTCTATATTTTCTGTGTTCTCTAAATAATCTAAAACGATTTTTATTCCTTCAGATGACCACTTTTTGTTAGATTTTTCACGTTTTATTTTTTTTTTTTTTTTGTAATTGCTGTTGGTTCCATTTCTACAATTTTTTGTTTGCTTTGTTTTAAAATGTCAGCTGTTCGAGTGTCAGTGTTGCAAGCGCAATACTCATACGAAAGAAAGCAATACGTAATTAGCGGTGCGTAAATGCAAAATTATTGCGAGTGTAATCTTGTATATTTTGTTGTTGGGTTGCAAAGAAAAAGCAACGATTTATTGGATTTGCACTTACGCAAGACATTTGCACCAAATAATGATCTGCGCTAATTATTTTCATAGATATAAACGAGAAAAATGCACAACCAAATTGCAAATCGAAGGTATGGTGCACTTAATGAAAATAAAAGAAGACTTGCCTGTGGTTTTACCCAACGCGCTACTGCAGCTACAAAAAAATTTTGGGAAGATATAGCGCTACCAAATGAATCGCAATATTGTTTCCTTTTGTGTGGAAGCTGTCAAGATTTGCATAAATTTTTAATTGTAGGAGACAGACATTTCTTTATTTCTACTTACTCTCCATCGTTCAACTGTAACATGTTTTCAGATTTATATAGCAAAACTCTTCTTTCTAGCCCTGTGTCCAAGGAATCACGTTCACTTTCGTTACTATGCTCAAAAAAATTAATAGTATCCATATTCAAATTATAGGTTTCGCTGATAATAAATGAACTAAAAAAAATTTTAAATGAATTTTGCTACCAACAGCTGTGAAACCAGCCTTGAGATTATTAAAACAGATACGTCAAATTTACTTCACGAAAAGCGTTTACTGCAGGAATGAATAATTGCAATTTTTGTATCGATCGATATTTTTTTCCGTTCAATTTTCCGCTCCGTGTGGAATCATTAATACCACCCAATATTTTGAATAATAAATATATTTTTATAAATGCCTTGAATATTGTCACTCATTATACTCCATAACTACTTATGTCTCTGGTATCACAATGTCAGTGCGTTGATGACATTTTCCACTAAATCGATTACTCACTTTGGACTGATCGCATTATTTCTTCATTTTTATTTGGAGAACGAATTATTTTCCAGACATCATTCAAAGAAAACAATTGAGTCATTCCTTTTAATAGTTCACGACAGTTCAACTTATGCAGCAGATGATATGGTATTTAACATATATAAAAATCTGAACTTTTGCTTTCAAATCTGAACTATTCCAAAACCAAAATAATACATCTCTTCGCCCTGAGTATTGTTGAGTTTTTAAAGTGGCCAATCAGGGGTTTCCCCCTGATTCAGGTTTGAATAATTTGTATTTATCACGTACATAAATGCTTAAAGCAGACCCAACCCACCTTCAACGCATTTTTGCCTCTTTAATCAAGAAATAATTCTAAAAAAAATGTTAACGACATGATGGCATGTTGTTCTTGATTAAAAAAAAAAAATACTTGAATATTTCAAATACTACAGCAATGACTTCTCCAAAAACCGGTCTTGTGCATTATATTTTTTGTATATAGATAATTTGTTTATTTATTATAATTTATATTTTTATTGTCTTTGTACGACGAGTTTTTAATACAAAAACAGAAATTCTATCCACCACTTGTTTCATTGAATATTAAATTTTGAATATGTAAATTTTTTCCAATAAAAATGAATATCAAGCAATAAAATTTTAAAAATTATTGTCTGGAATTTAAAGCCAATATCAAAAATTGTCAATGATCTGTGAAAAAACAAAGATAAATACTAATCATATATGGTAATAATTGCTGATGGGTTAATTATGTATGTACATAAAATTTTTCTCAATAAAATTATGCCCATACAAAAATTACATGACTTAGAGCGTTATGAAAAATATAAAGAGCAAATTGCCATACGAGTCAGAGAATGATTTTATTTCGTAAAAAGAAAACTAATTTAAAAGACATTTCTATATATTTATACACACACATTAAAATGTGTTTAATCACACTTATTTTTTTTTGGCGATTTCAAATCACTTAAACAATGGGAAACCTGGGAGCTCTATGATGATATTAAAAAAGAGTAATCGGCCACGAAAAATCAATGCTAACGATATTATTGATGCTATTTAAAGAATTCAAGGCCCGTAGCAACGGCTCACGCGACTTAAGTAAATTTGAATTCAACAACTTTATTTCATCAATGTACTCTTAAGACTAAGACTTAACACTAAAAATTAAAACTAGTAAAATATCATAATTTATTGGAAAAGAGATATTTTGGAAAATGGAAAATGTTATGAGAGCAACGATTTCATAACTCGCATTGCATAATTAGTATCATGTATAGAAACATAAAATAGATTACTGAATCTGAAAAACTTACATGGCACAAAAAATTTTATTAACTTTAATAAGTATTCACAATCGATGTGACCGTTTATCAAGTTATAAATTACAATAGTGGATTGCATAGTACGTCTTACAGAAAGTGGCTTCAAACCCAAAAGTAAACAACGAGCATTATATGAAATTGGCATTGACAAAGTTTGAAAATTACAAAGTGCATATTTAACAAATTTCTTTTGTACTCTTTCAATTCTATGTATGTATGTACATCGTAAATAGGGTTCCAAATAAATGAGCAATACTCTAATTTAGAGCATACAAAAGCTGTATATAAAATTCGTAAAGTAATGGGATCAGCAAAGTCTTGGCAACAGAAGGAATATTCTTTAGGTATCATGTAGTCCAAATGAGTATTAGAGTTAAGTTCACAGTCCAAAATGATACCCAGATCTAACATTTGATTAGCCACTACTAAATTGCAATCAAATAACTTGTACTGGAAAGCATTCTAATGTTCTAATGCTTCTCGCAAATTTTTTTTCTTCCATTAGATCATGAAAAGGGTGAATTGCTCACAAACTGGCACATAATCAGAGATTATTTAAAAATAAATTTTTTTTTTCTTTATACCATCCACAACATATGTATACACAAAAAATTATTGAAGCTTGAAGAACATTCAGTGCACTTTAATTGGCACCCTAAAAAGCAGGAAGAGCAAGTCTCTTCCTAATGTAAAAATTAAATCAAAGCATAAAATTGGTTGCCCTTTTTGCTTAGTTTTTGTATTATTTATTTTGAAGCACTTATCCCCATAAACTACTCTTTTTGAAAGTTATTTTTTTCTTTGCCATAAATTTAATAAATAAAAAAAAACCATCAATCAACTGAAAATAAATTTGACACTCGTTAATGCTGACTGCTAACACTTAATTTGAAAAAGTGAACTTTTTTTCACTCTCTTTCCCTTTTTCTTCATTTTTTAATTTTACAGCAACCCAAATTAAATGTATTTCACATTGATTGACTCTAAGCTCTTAAACGAAAAAAAAGAACTTGGCGCTTTTAGTTATTTTCTCACCTCCTCCCAGGATGAATGTATTGAAAGACAAAGCAGATGCTTTAAAACATAAAAAAAAAAATTCAAATGATTTTTTTTATTGTTTATATTATGAAATTTGTTTTAAAATGAAAGTATTTTTTGGTATTCAATTTGTCTTTTTCATCTCTTAAGCCACAAAGGAGCTGCTGGTGCTCAGTATTGTCAGTAACTCAATGTCAGTAAAGTTGAGCATCCACATAATAAAACAATATTAATTTATTCCTAACTCAAACGTGTAGGAACTGACACAAAGGCTGACAATTTCTGTTTAATTTCGGTATCAATCGTATTGGGATCAGCTTAAAATAATCACTCAGTAAGAATCAGTCTGCAAGTTAGTGAAAGCGTGCATGTTTATGGCATGAGTTGAAAATTAAAGTATGGCTGTGGAAAAAGCTCGGTGGGCCCTTATTCTAAATATTTCATTAAAAGTTGATGTGATCAGTATTATATACATATATAGGAAATTTAAATAACTAAAAATACATAAATTATTTAACTTTAAGAAAACGAGCATTTCGTTTTTTAAATTGAAAAGTTTAAATTAATTGAGTCTTAATTCCAACCACAATTAATTTTGATTATTTTAGCCTGCCACAAAGATTCGCTAAAATTTATAAATCTTTAATTTTATTTAAAATTTATTAAATATTTAAATTTTCAGCTCAAGGTGAGTGCAAGTCAGTTGGCTGTACAGCGTTTAAATAGTGCATAAAGTGCAAGAAAGCAATACTGTTAGCTGCCAAGCTGGGAATTCACATTGAACTCATTTACTGATTTCTTTTTATTTAAATCATTTCACTAGAGCACTTTATAAAAATTCGTGCATACAAATAACTATATTAAACAAAATGTTAAACATTTTCACAATTCACATAATAACCTTTAGAGATCCAAAGGGTGTGAAGATTTATGTGCACCAAAAGAAAAAATGGACAACAGTGAATGCTAAAGTATAGAGACAGTCAGTTAAACTTGTAGAAATTAGTCTTGGAGCATTTGATTCTTGAAGTTTTTAGCCTTGTTTTCAATTTTCGCCATCATACTTAGTTGTGTTTAAATGACTAGACAAACTGTTATTAATTAGAAATCATAATCAAACACAGACAGCTTGGTTAATTATAACACTTAGCAGTTTAAAAGCTTCATTTACTATTTCAATACTAATAAATAAAACACTTGAGTTAAATACACTCGCTGTTAACGTTCGCTGAACAGGGTTACCTTCGGGAAATTTCAAAAAGTAACACAAAAATTCGTTTTAGAAAAATAAAGTCGCATAAAAGAGTTGCTTAGAAATATATAAGTCTCATACCGTACTAAATTGTTTTTGCAAAACTTCTTCAGGAAATAAAAGACAAAATATTGAAAATAAAAATAACAAACCAGAACCTCAAGCTCGAAATTTAAAAATCATATTATCTTATATCTTACTTTTACAGTTTTATTTATAAAAACCCCAAGGAAAGGCAATTTATCTTTGAACCAAACACATATTGCAAAAGCAGAGTAGATTCTTGGTTTATTCCTACTGAAAGCTTTCGATGCAACACTCTTTTTTCAGTTCTCATTGCCTCTTAGGAAACGGAATTAAAATGAAATGTTTGAAAATTTGTCGAAAAGATTTGAAGTCTGCTAATGCAATGGTTGTCAACATATAGAGAACTAGAAAACATACAAGATGTAGCATTAAGTTTTGGATTTATATTAAAATAATGGCTTTTAGGGCGATTTATAAGCCCAGTTGTTTAATCTAGCTTTTTAGAAAATGCATTTCTGGATTTTATTTATTTATTATATGTCAATGGAGTATAAATCCTTACAGATATTTTGAAGAAAAAAAAAATATATATATATATATATATATTAACAATAAAACTGAGTACAAAACCAACAAAGAAATAAAAGGATAACAATTATGAATTTAAATAAATCAGTAAATTGTTCTTAATGACGTTTGTGTTAAAAAAATTTGCTGAATTCATTACACATCCTTCTCAGCGGCTCCGCATTAGCATAGTTAGCTCTACAGCATTGAATAGATAACGGGACTAAATATCGTGAAGGGCGTTAAGGCACATTGAAAGTTATATCGTTGATTAACCAGAGCATACGTCGCCATTTATTATGTTGCAAATAAACGATATGTTCAACACAGATCTACGGCTTTTTAACGTCGGTAGCTTGATGAGGAAAAGTCTGGCAGGGTATGGTGGTAGATTTGTTGGCTCGAAGCTTAGCGAGCGGAGGCAGAAAATCAGGAACTGTTTTTGCACTGATTCGATAGCATCAGAGTGCTTTTTCTATAGCATAAGCTCTTTCCATGGAATCTGTTTTCGATATCTTTGTACTACGAAATTAATGGAATAAAGTTATAATAATCTTTAACAATGCCTGTGTTCAGTTTTTTTTTATGTGGCAGAAATTCAGAAAACATATGCTGCCAAAAGTTAGAGTATGATAAAATGTTTTTTTCTTATCACACTATGCTCCACTTTTAAGGTCATGCAAAAAGGCACAGACCTCAACAAAAGGGCCAAATTGCGATTTTAGTCGATAAAAGGCTACCGTTCTGATATATATTTATTTATTTATTTGATTTCAATACAAAGGCAAGCCTCATGGCCAATAATACATGTATTGTTAGTGAAATGTCTATGTAAATTAATTTGACTAATTCTAAAATTAAAAACTAATTGTTAGTTATGCTTGAATGTGTCTCTAAATGTAATACATGATGGCTCTGACATTCTTTTTGTTGACGCCGTCAGGATTCTTGGAATTACGTTGGATAAAAATTTGCTTTTTGATAATCATATAAATTTTCTCAGTTCCAGAATAAATTCTGTTTTGAGATGACTATACAATTCTAACTTTTTTGCACCTTTATCAGTACGTCGTCTTTTAGCTCAGTCACTTCTCATGCCACATATTCATTACTGCCTTTCTGTGTACAGTGGTACATCAAAAACAAATCGAAACCGTATCAAAATTTTAGTAAACCTAGTTGTCAGATATGTCTTCGGACTTAGAATATCTATGCATACATCAGGCTATGTTAAACTATTTCTTAATTGTTCTTTTAACAACTTTCTAAAAATTGATGCTTTACTGACTCTGCTTCAAATTATTTCATCACAATCTCCTCCGAAATTTTTATATTTTCTAAGTCTAGTAGGAACCCTACTATAATTATTCCGAAGATATGTAACTCCTCGTTTGAAAGACCTTTTCTTATTAGAACCTGCATAATATGGAACTCTCTACCATTACGTTTAAAAAGGTTTACCATGTCTAAATCAACTCTTGGAACTAAATTGCTTGAACTCTTCGATGATCAAACTTAAATATTTCCTACTTCATGAATTCTACTTATTCTACTTATTCTTATCATAAGTGTTTATGATAAATGTTGTTTGAGAACGAGGGCTGTATTTTTCCTGCTGAAGTCTGTACAAATATCTTAATAACTTTGTAAAATTTTTATTGTTACCAAATTTAGGTTTATGAATACATAAAAAAAAAGAAAAAAGCTCATACATAATACTAGTTTTAATATGAATTGTTAATAATACTTTCAGTTACTTGCTTTTTATTACAATTTATATGTATGTATATATTAATCATATATGTCCCAATGGGCTCGATTAAATAATGAAATAAATAAATAAAAAATGATTGTTAGTTATATATAAGCTCGCACTAAACTATATTTTTGTTTCAAGATATAAACCATAGGCTTTTTATTAACTTTATCACTGTTTCAATACGAATGCTTTTTATATTAGCTCGCTGTCAAGAATGCCACTGTTTGACTACTATCAACCACCAACGCAAATTTATTGCAGCACGTATACCCGCACTAATCGGCTTACTATCAGAGACATTTTGAAAACGAGTACCTTCGATATTTATTGTTGATGCTGTTAGCAAGCCCTAGAGTCTGTTTAAATTGTTTGGGAGCTTTCGAGATCTGTTAAATATTTTGCTATTGGCAGTGTGGGCAGTTTAAATAGACATTTTTATTTAATTTCGTAACATGGCAAAAGTATTAAATATTAAAACATTTGATTACGAAACTGAAGTTACATGTTACTAAAATTCCCAACAATATTAATAAAACAATAAAAGATAAATTTTAATTAAATCGGTGAAATTGAAGACACGTTGCGATTTGCACTTGTAATTTCATATTAATTATACGACACATGCTGCATGTGTAGCAAAATTATCCGTATTGCTCATACGCACCCGCTGGACTCTCATGCAAAATAGTGGGTTGTTGTTGTGTGGAGAGCCAAATCAGCAAGATTTATTGAGTGCTGATGATCGTGCTTAAAAAATACAATTTATATTAATTAAAATTTAGTAGAACTGAAATTCTTAATATTAAATTAAAAACACTATATGAATGAGTGCCAAAAAAAAATATGTAAACAGAAAGAAAAAATGTATAGAAAACAAATACAGAATTATTTCATGCATTTAATATTAGCAACATTTTTTTCTAATACATTATGTACAAACTAACTGGCCAGTTATTCCAACAAAGTTGAATAGATTGCTATCGCTAAATAATTCTAAAATTTCTTAGCTTTATAACCTTTGCATTTACTTTAAAATTTTCAGAGATGTTACAAACAATATAATATCAGCTTCTTTAGATAATATAATTTGCACTTACTTTGAAATTTTGCAGATGTTCTATGAAGAAGCCTATATTAAAACTTCTTCAGAATATATAAAACATCAAATATATGGTAACGAAAATGAAATTGAAAGATGGGGAGAAAAAAAAAACTAAGTGCATAACTTTTAGCATATTTTTTTTTTAAGTGTATACTGAATAGACTTGTATTCAACGGAATAATTCCTTTAATTAAATGAACGTAATAATCTGTAATTGTTTTCTATATACTTCTTATTTCTCTTTACATTTTTTTGGCCCTCGTTCATACAGTATTTTTAATTCAATATTGAGAATTTCAATTCCAATAAATTTTAAATTTTATAAATGATATTTTTAAGCACTTTCGTGCACGTAAGAAATTAATAATGAGAATTTTAATTCTATTTTTAATTTTAATTAATATAAACATTTACACACTTTCATCTACGACATCATTTTTGTGCTTCATCTCACTTACGCTCACAAGCAAACTTCTTCAATCACTCATTTTCACACACGAAAAACGAAAAAAATTTACACGATCATATATAATTCCTACTAATGAACTAATAAGTAATAATTTTCATTTATTAGATGTTGATAATCGCATTATTTTACCTATAAATTCACAAATTCGAATTTTAGTGTCTGCCGCAGATGTAATTCATTCATGAACTATTCCTGCATTAGGAGTAAAGGTTGATGCTACTCCAGGATGATTAAATCAAACAAATTTTTTTAATAATCCTCCTGGATTCAATTACTTTTTTTAATTTTTAATATAATAAATTATTGCAGATTTATTCTTAACATACCTAAATCAAATTTAATAAAAAGAATTTTTAATAAATCACTTATATGAAAATGATAACAAATTTATTTAGAGTATTTGACCCTTCATCAAGCATTTTAAACTTTTCATTAAATTGATTGAGAACTTTTTTAGCTATTTTATTAATTCCTTCTATATACTGATTAATACCTTCAAGTTATAATATTTTTTGAAATCCAATTTTATTAACTTTACATATTGGGACTAAATAAATAAAGGTATGAAAAATTTATATTTACATACATACATCTGTAGTCAGAAGCGATAAAAGATTAACCGTCTAATTCATAAAAATTATAACAGGTTTATAAAGCTCTTATTTGACAGATTTTCCATACAAATATGTCAAATAGCAGTCTTATAAGCCTGTTATAATTTTTATGAATTAGGGGGTAAATCTAAAAATACAGATTCGAGAAAGCCATGCTTTCAATGTTCAACAATTTCTTTGAACCAAACAAAATTGGCAATTTAGAAGAATATGTTGATAAGTTAAAGCTTTATATAATATTTAAGAGTTCATGTAAGATTTAATAAAAACTTTTGGCGCTTATTGTTAATTATACAGGAGTTTTATCAGGGATTATTTCAGTCCTGTTTTCTTTGTATCTTTTTAACAAACTTCGTTAGAGGCATGGAGATTTCACATACGTACAGGTTTCTGTCAAAGTAAATACAATTTACTTTTGCCTTAAATTCAGTTACGCAAACACCGGACAATTACACAGCTTTGCTTTGCTTTGAATATCCGCCTTGACGTCAAAAAATACCTTAATTTTTTACAGTGCTACAGAATCTGCTGTAGTGCTTGCAACTACTTCCGCTAATTGCTTTAAAAATTATAAAATATTATTCGCGGCTGATTTCCAACTTTTCAAATTGCCACAGCTGGTACTAATATTTACTTTTACATATGATGCAATACAATTTTCAATACAACTGTTTTCTGAACTATTTTCTTTTGTAATACAACACTTATGAAAAAAAAAACCATTCAACGTTTTTTCATGCAGAAGTAGAGGGTTACAGAAGTCTCCTCATATACATCATATACAACACATCACATATTAACTTACACCATTCTTCTCAACTTAATGTCATGAAACTTATGCTAACAGAGTGTTAGTTTTTATGCCTAAGCAGAAAAAATTGCATAGGCTTTGCAAAAATAATATTTAGTTTTTCACTACATCTAACTTATTACTCATTGAATTATTTCCATAAAATTGACCCAGGCAAATAATAGACATTGACCTAAAATAAATTGCACTGAAAAAGAATTTAACGGAAAATGTATGACAGTTTTTTTTTGCAAAAGAAAACTTTCATTTTTCTTGAAATTTCATAAAACTTGGTGACTTAACCCTCTGTCACTCAACAACTGCGATTTATTTGATTTGTCGTATGTGAGACGCTAAGAGTAAAATAAGAAACACGTATTTTTTTATTTTTGTTTATTTTAATTATTATTGTAGAAATTCATATAAATAGGGATTGTTGCTTTTAGGCAACACTGAGGTAAGTGGTCAATTTTTTTTTTGTTACATTCAATATATTACGAACAGTGAAAGAGTTTGAAGCAGTTTTTATTTTTTGTGTAGCATAATGCTACGCTGCATTTTTTGCACACATTGTGGGTAAATCCAACATACTTCGGATACTTGCACCTGATTTTCTTATCAGACCATACTGGCCAGTGCCCAATTTGGTCTAGACGGACAGCTTTTGGCGGCACAAATTGCGCAGGTCCTTTTTGCTTTTTTATATTAATATCGGTCTGTAAAGAACGTCGACTCGATAATACGGGTTTTATGCCCATTTTACAGAGGGTCTGAGCAACTTCTTGGCGGAAATCTGCCGAACATAAGCGCTTTGATGATATTTCTTTGTATTCAGACACTCTTTTGTAAAGAATCCATTCATTGACCATTGTGAGGTCCAGAAAATGATAGAAAAATCGCATAGGCCATCTTTTGCTTCGCACTGGGATTTTGTAAATGCCCATAATACTGTCAAGAAGATCAACACCACCCATATGACGATTGTACTCCGCGACCACATTTGGTCGAACTACTTGTACATATTTCGACTTCTGTTTGTCCCATCTTTGAACAACGGTTTTGGGGATTTGACCAGCAAAGGTTGAAGCTAGACTAACAATTCTGTTATCTTTCCATGCAACGGTAGATATGACAATCGGCAATGTGTGCCAACAATGAATGCCAAAGCAGAAATGTAAATTTTCTGCAAAAAAAAACCCCCCGCAATGTAGTTGTTGCTACACACTAGTTAGATTAGTGGATATACTATGTGCGACAGTGATCTGTTACGCCAAATAAAATATTTCTTTTGAATTAGGGGAATCCCAACGGTATGTTGCCTGTAGTCTACACCATCATACAGAGGGTTAATCTGTAATTTTCAAAAATTTAATCGTGTCATGTGAATTACTCGTGACACAACATTTCCACGACAACTGCTTATCTTTAGAAAATGCACCTTTGTATAATTTTGTAATACAATAGCAACATTTGCAACATTTCGAAGCGATTTTTTGATTGTTTTTTCTTGTTTTAAGAAAATTTACATGTTTCAATGAAGTAAATATTTAAAAAAATCCCTTTTTATCAATCTTTAGCGTATTAAAGAAAAACCCATATAACTTTACAATCAATGTTGAACCCAAAGAAGCAAATAACTTCTCTGTATAATCTTGAAACGTTTTGATGTATTTAAATAAACAAAAATTAGTCAACTTTTAATGGTGCCAACGAAGACACCAGCGAAGTCTTCAAATTGGCAGAAGGTGCACATACAGATGCGAATATAAATATTTCCTAATACTATTAAAATGCTGCTTGTTTACTCATGTCTCGTATTTGTCGTACTCTTACGCATAAATGAGACTGACAGCAACATCGAATTAACATTAAATAATCTAAACAGATGATAATGAAAAAAATCTTGATTAAAACCATGATGATGATGACGATGATGAAAATGATTTGACTTGACACCACAACGGCAAATAAAAGCTCAAAGTTTGCTTGCTGCTGATGTGCAAAATGGCAAAAATGTTGATGAAATATTGTATTTTTTTTTTTTTTTTTTTTTACATCATCATTATGGGTGCGCATGAGACAAGCACTCCCTTAAAGCCAACACATGCCAAACGCACAAACATTATACATACATATATACATTAAAGTTTTCTCTGTCAGAGAATTGGACTTTTAAGAAAGAAATTTCTGGAAGCTGCCTGTCATATATGTCTGTTAAAGAGATTACAACAACTAAAGCTGATAAGAAGTGGGTGACATCCATCCCACACTTGAACTGCTGCCTAATTTGGTGGTAGTGGCGGCGTATTTGGTTAAGCGATATTTTAATATCAAAGCATGACTAATCTGGCAAAAATCTCTTTAATATAACTGGCTTATATTACAAGCATATTTTAAATTATTAAGAGCTCTTTTGATTTATTTTCTGTTTTATTCATATTAAGCAAAGGCAGCTGCAAGAGCTCGCGCCTATTAAATGGCAAATAGTAAAATTATCATATTTATTTTATTCAAAGTGTAGCATATTATTATAAAATTAAAATTTACAAATAAAAATCGTGTTTTAGAACTACTGCTCCAAAAACCGCAAAGAACATCAAATGGACTGAACTTTTTGACTTGTGTTAAACATATAAAAAAATATTTTACCAGTTTTCTTAAATAGATCAAATTTATTTTATAGAAGAACGCAAACATAAATCCCGTTTTGGCAAAGGAAAGAAATACTTGATATTTCTATAGCATTCTACAGCATTAAAAAATAAATTAGATTATCTATATTGCGGTCAAATTTAAGCATATCAAAGCACAATCCTGTAACTCTTAAGGTACCTTTAGATTATGCTAATATTTGTCCAAACACAACAGATAATTGTTTGGGCTAATAGTATGGTTTCTGACAAATGTTTGGTCATGGGTTTAGATTGCACTAATATTTGTTTGAATTTTATTTGCGCAAATAACGGAAAATTTTGTGTCAGCCATGTTTGGTACAAATATTTGTGTACCCCTTTACACTATACCAATAATCTTATTTGTCCGGTATGTATGACGAACAGTATTAAATTGTGTTTGTGAAACAATGGGCGGAGTGAATAAAAATGAAGTTAATGCTACATAGCATAAAGTAGTAGCACTAGCTTAAACTTTTCAGTACTAGCTTATGCTACTAGCTAAAACTATAAAAAGTGTGAATAACACTTCGCTAGTGCTAGGTAGTTAAAGCTAAAAAAATTGAAGCAAAAGCTGGAAAACTCAACAGCTGATAAAACCTTTTAAAGAGCTGCCACATTTTATACATAAAGCCGGTATACATACATATGTATATCCGAAATTGAAAAATATGCGTTATATATATTATTAAATTTTTTTCAAACATATTAATACAGATGTTGAATGTTTTTTATAGATAGGAAAAAAAATTTATTTTAGTATTATTTAAATCATTCCATTTTAAATAAGAAAAATTATATGTTTTCATGTTGAAAACTTTATTAATTAATTTAAGAGCAGCGACGTTCGCAATATTTTGATGACTTTTATGGCAAGAGTATGTAAAATTTGATATTTGCAATAAAACTCAGTCATATCCCTAGTGTACAGAAATACTAATAAATTGTAGGTCCACCTGACCACGATTAATCTGATCTTTTACAACATTTGGTTGCTCTACATAAACTGAACCAGTTCTTCGCATTGCTTTTTATTTCCATAAATATTCAAAAATGAGCTAATAAAATTTTATTTTGTTCTGTGTATAATTTATAGCCGATTTTCGACGAAGTTTTATCAGTAAACTCGAACAACTTTTGAAATGCTATTCAAACATCTGTTTGATATTCGACTATTTTTAGAGCTCAAAAATTTTAATACAAATTTTTAATAAAAAAGAAAAACAGTTTAATCGTATTGCTACATATTTTTGAAAAGGGTTTTCTATTAGTATTCCTTGAAAATTTCAAATTTATAAATAAAAGCACTTTATTCCCAAATAGTATTTTAGGTATTTACGGGGTGACTAATAAACAAACACACAGTGGCAACATCTTAACATTTCATTTGTTATTGTTTTATGAAATTTGGATATTGCAAACAAAGTACAAATTCTTGGTGATGTTTTTTAAAGATATTAACATATATGTGAGCGCTGCTCCTCTTCATTCATAAATTTCCTCCAGAAAGTATTCCGGTAACCATTTCACATTTTCTTTCTGTATAAATTGAAATAATCATACGGTATGTACTCTTTCCTATGACGAACGTTCATAAAAGCTGGCATTTTAAATTTAAAACGAAATATTTGAAAACACTATTCTTTCTTGTTGTAATAAAATGCAGAAAAACAAACTTCCAGCACCGCAATCAGATGCTTAAAAATATCCAAGCATAAACTAGTAATATTAAGCATTCGCTTGTTTTTATTCACACTTTTCTTAAGCCAACGCTGGGAAAATTAGCTTTTACTAGTAAGTATAAAGTACTTGCTTCTGCTGAATTTTTTATTCACCCCAAAGCTAGTTTAAACTAAAAAAATTGCAGTATAAGCTTTAGCTAACATTTTATTCACTCGGCCCAATGTGAAAAGTTAAAATGTTTAGTGGCAGTGATATTGGAGATTTATTATCAATAACTGCTGGAGCTATAGCAGTTTCAGAAACCCAGCAAAAAGAAAAAAAGAAAAAAAAAAGATCCAGGATTCGAGCTTGGGTGCAGCGCCGTAAAATGGAAGGATGTTGCCAAAAACTTCTCAAGGATTTGCGTTCTGAAGAGCCTTCGCTGCATAAAAACTTCGTGCGCATGGGTTCAAATGACTTCGATTACTTGGTAATTCGATTACAATATTCATCTTATTGACATTAGATATTGGTTGTTCATGTTTTTCACATAAAGCTGAATCTACTGGCTGATGGGGGCGGTTCAATAACTGCTGCATCGTTGCCGTCCATTTTTTTTTTTTTTTTCAGAAAAATATGCCTTATAATTAAGAATTACGGAAACGCGGTTTTTACTTACCAATATGTCAAACGAATTGACCAGTATTGCCATTTCAATTTATTTCATTTTTTATCAAAAAAAAACTGTTGGCAACCCACGTTTCTACAATTATTTGTCGCTGTTTGTTCCGCCAAAAATATTGCGAGAACAAACAAAATATCGAGCCAAATATTTGTTGCGACGAAGTGTTTACACAAAGTGTTTACACTATCCAAAACTTTCTTCACAAACAAACATTTTTGTTAGCCAACAAACAGTCGAAAAATATTTGGAGGCTAACAAATTCGAGTGTTTACACTAGGACAAACAAAATTTTTATGATTTTGCGCAAATATTAGCATAGTCTAAAGGCATAGTCTAAAGTTAGTCATACCATTTCTAAATTTCAAAGTGCAAGCAAATATTTACACATATCTACATATATTTAAATGTATATGCCATTCATACTTTTTACTTACATATACAATAACTACAAGTCTTCACATATTCCATTTTTTGTATTACACAGTTGTCTTATTTCGGTTTTAATATTTGCATTTTTGCAAGAAAAGTTCTCATACACAGTTTTTCAATCACAATACAAAATTGGGAGGAAAAACAGCAACAAAAACTTTGCTAAAACGAAATTCAATTTGATTATTATATCAAAAAACTGTGGTTACCATTTGCTAGATCAAAAATACTATGTTTGTTGTATGTGTACATACATATGTATATAGAACGTTCAACTGTTATTCATAACATGGGTGCAGGTCAAATTTTTAAAATGGTCCATCACAAAATCTATGTATACTGCAGCCAAACAGTATTTTGAACAAACATATTTTGCTTACCACAACTTTACACATCGTTTCAGGAAACATAGTATTGTTATCGCAAGTTTATTTAAAAGTATGATTTCTTTTCGCCTGTAGATTATAGTTTTGCTTTCTTTTTAAATATAGTGAAAGTGCAGTTAAAACTAAAACATAA